>VMDO01003955.1:48518-133592 GCA_007922755.1 Pedetes capensis
TAAAAAAAAAAAAAAAAAAAAAAAAAAAAAAAAAAAAAGAAAAAAGAAAAAAGAAAAAAGAAAAAAAACTATTAAAAACTGCAAGAGAAAAACCACTCACTTATAAAGGAAAACTCACCAGAATTCATCAAACCTCCCAGCACAAACACCAAAATCTAGGAAGACATGGAATGATATAGTTCAAGCCCTGAAAGTAAATAACTGTCAACCAAAATTATTATGCCCATCAAAATTATTATTTAAAATTGATAGATAAATAAAGACATTTCAAGACAAGCACACACTAAAGCAATGTATGACCACCATCCAGCATTGCAGAAGATACTTAAAGGAATCCTACACACACAGGAGGAAGAAAGACTGCTTCCACCACAAGAGTACAGGAAATAATAAACCTCATAAGTGGAACAGATGAACTAAGAGAACTAGGAATGAGTCAGTCATGTCTAACTCAAAAAGCCAGAAAACCCTGAATGTAAATATGAGAGAAACAAATGAATAGATAGTATATGACCCAACCAGGTAAACAGCCAACACAATTACAAGAACCACAAACCCCTCTCAATAATAACCCTAAATATAAATGGTCTTACCTGTCCATCTAAAAGACAGACTAGCAGACTGGATTAAAAACAAGATCCAACAATTTATTGTCTGCCAGAAACACATCTCACTGGCAAGGACACCAACAGACTGAAAGTGAAAGGATAGAAATTGTTATACCAATCAAGTGGAAGCCAAAGATGGGGAGAGAGAAAGAGAGAGAGATAAAGGGAGAGAGAGAGAGAGAGAGGAGCCATCCTTGTTTCAGACAAAGTAGACTTCAAGTTAAAACTATTCTGAAGAAACAAAGAATATCACTTCATACTAATAAAGGGAAAATTTGATCAAGAAGGTATAACAATTGTAAAATATATGCTCTGAACATCAGTATAACCAACTTCATTAAAAAAAAAACACTGTTATACTTAAGGGACAGATAGGGTCAGATACAATAAAGTGGGTAACTACAATACCCACACTCTCATCAATTAATAGAACATTCAGACAAAAAATCAACACATAAACTTCAAAGTTAAACATCATGAAAGATCAAATGGACTTAATAGACATCCACAGAATATTTCACCCAAAGGCTACAGAATACACATTCTTCTCTGCAGCCCATGGAACTTTCTTTAAGATAGATCATATTTTAGGATATGAATCAAGTCTTAACAAATACAGAATAATTAAAGTAATTTTGTGTATCTTATTAGACCATAATGAAATAAAACTAGAAATTAACAGGAAGAGAAACTATACAAATATATGGAGAATAAACTATACACTCTTAAGTGATCAATGGATAATTGAAGAAATCAGAGAAGAAATTTTAAAATTCTTAGAATCAAATGAAAATGAAAATCTAACTTACCAATAACTCTGGGATACAGCAAAAGTAGTCCTATGAGGGCTCAAAAAAAAAACCTTAATGATGCACATCAAGGTTTTAGAAAAAAAAAGAATAAACAAAATCCAAAACCAGTAGATGGAAAGAAATGAAAAAGAACAGAGCAGAAATTAATTAAATGGAAACTAAAAGAACAATAAAAATAATTGATCAAAAGAGTTATTCTTTGAAAAGATAAATAAGATTGACAAACCCTTAGCCAAATTAACCAAGGAAAAGAGAAAGAAGACTCAAATTTAAAAAATCAGAGATGAAAAAAGGAACATTACAATAGACACAAATGAAATCTGGGGAATCATTAGAGAATACGTTGAAAAATTGTATTCCAAAAACCTGGAAAACTTAGATTACCTGGATAAATTCCTAGACATACATGACCTTTCAAAATTAAGTCAGGAGAATAAAAACAATTTAAATAGACTTATAATGACAGCAAGACTGAGGCAGTAATGAAGAGTCTCATGACCAAGAAAAGCCCTGGACCAGATGGATTCACTTCTGAATTCTATAAGAATTTTAAAGAAGAATTAATACTAATGCCCCTCAAACTATTCCATAAAATAGAAATGGAAGGAACACTATCACACTCACTCTATGAAGCCAATATTACCCTGGTGCCAAAACCAGATAAGGATATATCAAAAAAGGAAAACTACAGACTGATTTCCCTGTTAAATGTAGATGCAAAATACTCAATAAAATACTTAAAAATTGACTTCAACAACACATTAAAAAGATCATATACTATAATCAAACTGGTTTCATTCCAGGGATGCAAGCCTGGTTAGACATATGCAAGATAATAAATGCATTATGGCATATAAATATAGTCAAAATCAGTAATCATGTGATCCCATCAGGAGCTACAGAAAAGACCTCTGACAAAGTTCAACATCATTTTATGATAAAAGCTTGATTATACTAGGAATTGAAGGAGCATGCCTCAACATAATGAAGGCAATATATGAAAAACCTACAGTCCACATCATACTAAATGGGGAAAAACAGAAAGCATTTCCCCTAATATCAGGAACAAGACAAGAGTGTCCACTATCTGCACTGCTATTCAATGTAGTAATTGAACTATTAGCCATGCAATAAGATAAGAGAAAGAAATAAAAGAGATCCAAACAGGAAAAGAATAAGTCATATTATCCCTATTTTCAGACAATATGATCTATATTTAAAAGATCCTAAAGACTTCACCAGAAAACTCTTAGAGCTGATAAACACTTTCAGTGAAATAGGAGGATACAAAATCAACATGCATAGATTAGTAGCTTTTCTGTATACCAATAATAACCGGGAAGAGAAAAACAGTCTCATTCATAATACATTCAAAACAAACAAAATACATGGTAATAAACATAACCAATGAGACAAAATCCTCTACAGTTAACATTTAAAACCCTAAAGAAAGAAATTGAAGAAGACACCAGATGGTGGAAAGATCTCCCATGCTCATGGATTGGAAAAATCAATGTTATGAAAATGGCTATATTACTAAAAGCAATCTATAGATTTAATGAAATCTCCATTTAATGAAATCTCCATTCTTCAGAGAAATAGATAAAACAATCCTAAAATTCATATTGAAGCACAAAAGACACTAAATCACTAAAGCAATCCTCAGTGGAAAGAACAATGTAGGAGACATCATAATTCCTGAGTTCAAATTATTCCACAAAGCCATTGTAACAAAAACTTCATGGAAGTGGCACAAAAACAGACATGTGGGCCAAGAGAATAGAATAGAGAATCTGGAAATAAATCCATAGATCTACAGTTACCTGATATTTGACAAAGATACCAAAAATATAGGTTGGAGAAAAGTCTTCTTCAACAAATAGTTTTGGGAGACCTGGATATCCTCATGCAGAAGACTAAAATTAGATCCATCTCTCACTTTGTACAATAATCAGTTCAAAATGTTTGAAAGATCTTAATGTAAATCCTGAAATTTTGAAACTGCTAGAGAAAAACATAGGGAAAACACTTCAAGACATAGGCATAGGCAATGACTTTCTGAATAGGACCCCAATAGTGCAGGAAACAATAGTAAGAATTGACAAATGGGATTTCATTAAATTAAAGAAGATTTTGCACAGCAGATGACACAATCGTCAAAATGAAGAGACAATCTACAGAATGGGAGAAAAATCTTTGCCAACTATATATCAGACAGGGCATTAATATCTACAATATATGAAGAACTCAAAAAACTAAACACCAAAAAAACACAAAGTATCCAACCAAAAAATGGGCAAAAGAACTGAGTAGAGACTACTCAAAAGAAGAAATGCAAATGGCCAATAATCATATGAAAAAATGTTCAACATCCTTAGCCATCAGGGAAATGCCAATCAAAATTACATCAAGATACCGTCTCACCCCAGTCAGAATGGCTACCATTGACACAACAAATAATAACAAATGCTGGTGAAGATGTGGGGAGAAGGGACCCTATTACATTGTTGGTGGGAATACAGGTTGGTGCAGCCACTATGGATATCAGTTAGTATGTTCTTCAAAAAAACTAAAAATAAAATTACCATATGATCCAGGTATATCAATCTTTGGTATATATCCAAAGGAAGGTAAGTCAACATACCACAAAGATCCCCCTCATCCATGTTTTTTGCCATGTTATTCACAATAACCAAGATATGGAATCACCCTAGGTGTCCATCAACCAACAAGAAGATAAGGAAATTGTGGTATATATACACCATGGAGCTTTATTCAGCCATAAAGGACAAAATTATGGCATTTCCTGGAAAATGGACAGAACTAGAAATCATCATTTTAAGTGAAATAAGCCCAACCCAGAAATACAAATATTTCATGTTCTCTCTAATATGTGCTTTTTAGACCTAATGAATATATTCAGTATTAAAACATATAGGTCATGAAAGTAGCAGGGGCCATGTAGCAGAAAATAATAGACTAAAGAAAAGGGAGAGGGGATAAGAAAGGGTAATGGGAGAAAGGAAAGTAAATATCACATATTTTGTCCCTAAGGCAAAATTGGGAAGTAGGTAGATAGATGATAGATAGATAGATGATAGATAGATAGATAGATAGATAGATAGATAGATAGATAGATAGACAAGCAGATAGACAGATAGATAGGTTGGTATACATACAAACAAGAGATTCTAGTAGAAGAGGGACCATTGATAGGAGGTAGAGGAGTGGATGGGGAGTAATGTGAGGGTAATGGGGAAGGTGAATATGAGCAATATACAAAGAATTACATGTATGAGAATATCATAATTAGATCCATTAATTTGTACACTAAAATTACTAATAAAATAAGATTACTAGGGAAAATAAGAATGGAAAAGCTGAATACATGATTTTTTAAAGAATTTACAGTTGTTTATGTAGACAGTCTAAATGTGGACACATTATTCTTCTGGTAAATAAGATAAAATGAAGCAAATGGATATGTCACTTTAAACCTAATTCTGCCTATAAACATCTTCTTGTCCCATCTAGTATGTTTTTAAATCTTGTCTTGGCTTGTTTCATAAGGACATTATAAAGAGGCAGGGAAAAAATAAAACGTGGAGCAATCATAAAGCCCACTGTCTCCACCCAGCCTTGTCTGGACTTACCACATGATGCCCATATATGAGGCTGTGCAGTGTTATTCATTTCTCACAGTGAAGTCAAATGAGTTGGGATTACCCTCAACAATGTGTCTTTCTGTTTAGCCAAGAGCAAAGTTCTCCTCCAGCACAGTGTGTGTACACGATCACCTCATTGCTTGTCTGTGCACATCCTCAAACATACAGAGAATGTTTACAACTCAAAGTGACATGCATTACCCCATGGCTCTGTTCCCACCAGGGCCAGGAAGGAACCTGCTCAGTGCACTGTGTTTATCTCATTAGATGCTGACCCTCTATTACCTGAACAGAAGACTTCAATGTGCTTGGAATTTATACATACAACTCACGCTTGGTATTAAGAAATTTTCATCCATGAAGAATTATGTGACTTAACCTTGGTATTAAGGTTTGGATCTGGAATGTCCTCCAATGACTCGTATGTTGAAGGCTTGGTGAAATCAAGCTGAAGAGAAGTGGAGCCAAGAGCATCCTATATAAGGAGTGCCCTATTTTGAATATACAGGTCCATGTTTCTAAGTACAGATGTTTGAAGAGTAGACTTAAATTTTATGAAGGAGAAGGAGGCTGTTCCATTTATAGTACTAAAAATATATGATTTCTAATTTCAGGTTTTATAAAGCCATCTCCTCCCTTCAACCCTTGTGTAATCTGGGTCCCTTTAGAGATGGGGTGAAGGCTGGTGACATCCTTCAGATACACAGGAAGCCAGTCTCTCTACAAGCACCTGCCAAAGAGCCACCCTTCATTTTAGCCCATTTAGTCCAGCAACAGATGATGGTGGGGCAGGATATGCACTTGAGTTTAGTCCTTCATATACCAGCAGGTAAGGGATATTCATTGCTGTATAAGGAAGCCTGCAAATGGGAAGTTTACTACGCTGACAATCTCATTGTTGGGATAGGAGCAAAAAACAACCATTCTAATCAGTACCTGTATTCATTTCCTATTGCTGCTATAACAAATTATCACAAGTTTTGTGGTTTAAAAACACAAACTTAGAACATTATAGTTCTGGGATTCTGAAGTCTAAAATGGGTTCCATTGAGCTAACATCAAGATTTCAGTAGAGTTCTGTTCCTTCTGAAGGTCTAGCAGAAAATCTGTTTCCTTGCCTTTTCTACCTTCTAGAGGTTGCCCTCAATCCTTGGCTTCTGCCTCCCACCAGCCTGCTGTCCCACACTCTGATCATTTTCACATTATATTTCAAAGGAGCTCTTGACCTCATGAGTAGGAATTTACATTGTCAAATCTCTGACTTCCATTGTCACATCTCAGACTCTCTTACCTCCCTTATAAAGAACATTGTGATTACATTGGACCCACCCAAATTACCCAGAATAATCTCCCTTACAGTACGTAGGATCCTTATAGTACTTAATCATATCTGCAAAGTCTCCTCTGCTATATGAGGTAATATATTCAAAATTTCCAAGATCAAGACTTGGATATTTTAAGGGATACATTCTTCTGCCTAGGACAATACCCTTTCTCATTTTTAAACCGAAAGCTCTTGTCCAGTTCTATAGTTAACTCTTATTTCTCCACTTATCTCTACCTACACCTGACACTTCTTTTACCCCAAAGTATTATTTGTAAGCTTCTTATTTCTTTATAAGATTAACAGCCCCTTGGAAAAGCAAATATTGTATTTTACTTATTGTTTTTTAAATAATTTTAGACAACTAGAGTCAATATATGGCACAGTAGTAACCAACACTTTGGATATCAAGCAGTGAAAAGTAGTGAACCTTGAGTGACGGGAAACAAATGCAGAGAGCCCTATGATTGGTGCAGTTTGCTGCCTGGAGAGAGTCTCCGGCCATGGTGTAGAAGGAGGGATTTCAGGCAGGGTACAATTGTCTCTTGGAATCAGAAAGATCCGGGAGTCTGGGTGGCCAGAGTTTGCAGGGTAAGAATCAGAGAGGAGAGAACAGAGATCTGTTGAGGGCCTTAGTCTTCCACTCTTCAGTCTTCCACTAAAAACCAATCTATACAAATTGGTGCATGTTTGTAAGAACACTATTTAGGACAGGAGGGAGAACTCTCTGAAAACATTAGAAGAACATACCAGATGCTCACACAAAGCCAGTAGTCATCCCTGTTCCAAACAGCTAGAGTGCAAAACCTTATAATTCATGTGATATTGGGTAGAGTTCTTATAAGAGTTTGGCTTGAGTATTGAGACAAAGGTACTGTTATGTTTAAATATGAAATGTTCCCCATAGTCTCCGGTGTTTGAATGGTTGGTCCCTAGCTAGTGGTGCTATTTTGGAGGTTGTGGAAACTTCTGGAGTTGGATCCTGGCTGGGGGAGGTAGGTCACTATGGACAGATCCTTGGCGGGTTGTTGATCTTGATGCCATCCTGTAAGCTTTCTCTGCTTCCTGTCTACCATGATGTGGACAGCTGTCCTCCACCACATTCTCCACCATACTTTTCCAACCATTATGGAATGAAACTCCTGGTATTGATGAGCCAAAATAAATTCTTCCTCCCTTAAATTGTTTCTGCCAAGTATTTTGGTAATAGCAATGCAAAAATAACAAACACAGATACCCTTAGAATAAAGGCTACTCTCATCCCATGCAACAAAGTTAGAAAGCCAGTTGTGAAAGCATCAAACTTAAATTCATCTCAGGAAAACCACAAGAATATTTACAGGAATATAAATATATCCAGCACCCAAAAATGTAAAATTTACAATGTCACATTCATTCAGAAACTAACATAATTAGCATTCAGAAGCAGGAAAGTGTGACTCATAATGAGGGCAAAAATTAATCAATTAAAACTGATTATACAGACAATAAAGTTAGTATGCAAGACATTCTAAACATTATTATAACAGTATCTCATATGTTCAAGAAGCAAGAAAGATTGCCTACGATGGCTAGAAATCTGGAGACATAAAAAGACCCAATTGATCTTTTAGAGATAAAAACTACAATATTTGAGAGGGAAAATACAGCAGATTAAACAATGGAGAAAAAAATTATAAACTTGAAGACATAACAATAGAAGCTATAAAATGAAACCCAGGGAGAATAATTTTTTTAAATTGAAAAATAAAATAAGCAGAGCATCAATGAGCTGAGGGACAATTTCAGACATTAAATATACATGTGATTGGAGTTCACACAGGGGGAGAGGGATTGTTTCCAGTTTTCAGCAATTTTGAATGAAGCTTAAATGGATATTTATATATTTATGTGGGCATATGCCTTCAATTCACTTGAGTACATACTCAGGAGAGAAATTGTTTGGTCCCAGAGATCATACATGTTTAACTTTTAAAAGAAAATGTCAAACAATTTTCCAAAGTAATTTTACCATTTTACACTTCTTCCATCAATATACTGAAATTCCAGATCCTTGACAACATCCTCACCAACATTTTGAGGTATTGTTATTCTTTTTAATTGTAGGGATCCTAGTAGGTAGGTTTATCTCATTGTGCTTTTAATCTGCTTTCTTTGATGGTAAATATTGCTGAGCATCTTTTCTTGGTTTTGTTGTCCGTGTGTGTGTGTGTGTGTGTGTGTGTGTGTGTGTGTATACACACACATAGTGATATACATATATATATGTGAATGGCTATATATACAGAGGGTGTCAAACTATATACATATTTTAGGTATTAAAATTGTAATAATATATACTAATAACAAAAGATGAATATAAGTCACATTTGACTTTTGGAATTACAAGAAGTCATCAAAGTAGTTACTATCATAATTCAATTCAACTTCAAGAAGTAATGCATACATAACATCTCTTTAAAAAGTATATATAAAATATATATATGCATATATATTTGGTATCCCCCAATATATATCTTTATGAATATCTATTGAAATCTTTTGCTTATTGTTCTACTGGGTTATTTCTTTCCTTAATAAGTTGGAAGAGTTCTTTATATATTCTGGAGATAGGTCAAATATAATTATTGAAAACATTTTCTCTTCTGTGGCCTTTATCATTTTTGTAATGGTGACTCAATCAGCTTTGTTGAGATATAATTGACATTCAATAAACTTCACATATTTAAAATATACAATTTCATCAGTTTTAACATATTTGCACACTCATGAGGCATTCAATTAGATCAAGTAAATGACCATATCCATCACCACCAAAAGATTTCTGCTGCCCCTCTGAATCACTTTCCATTCCTTTTCCACCCTCATTCTCAGGAAACCACCAATCTGCTTTTTGTCACTATAGGTTACTTTACATTTTCTATGTTTTATATAAATGAAATCATATCACGTGTCCTCTTGTTGCTTGACTTCTTTTGCCAGCATAATTAGTTTCAAATGCACTCACATTTTCTGTGTAACAATTCTTCTCTTTTTATGACTGAGTAGCTATCCACTGCAGAAATATAGAACAATGTAGGTATCACAATAAAGACATATTTCTATCACTCCTCCTTAAAATACACACCCTGGCTTCAAGCACACATCCTATTGTGCTTTCCCCTTTCTGAAGCAGTGCTGGCAGTTCCCTTTCATAAGCATCTTTAGTTGTGCTGCTGTGGCTTCCTTGATGTCCTGAATTGCTTCAAAACATTTACCTTTCATAGTTATCTTGACTTTGGGGAAGAGCCAGAAGTCACACAGTGCCAGACCTGGTGAATAAGGTAGATGAGGATACAGTATAATTTTATTTGACAGACATTGTCATACTAGAAGCAATGTGTGACATGGAGCATTGTCATGATGGAGGATGAAACTAAAGACACTCATGAAAGAGAACCTCCAGAATTGCTTCAGAAAGTGACAAGATGGGATAAGTGTGTTTGAAGCAAGGAGAGTATTTTGAGGGGAATCAATGGCGTTTTTTTCTTTTACTGTAATAATTTAATCATTACTGTAAAGTATAATAATTAACTATATTTTTTATTATACCACATGTACTATGTATATATATATATATACATATATATACAAAGACTTTCAATAACAAATATAAGTTCATAAGTTCATGTTAGTCATATATTGCTTCTTTTTCTCTCAAGTGCGCTCATATATTTATATCTTCCATTTGCCTTTCCCTGAGAGTATCGGTATGTTAAAGAACTTATTCACCTGTTGATGAGCATTTGGATAGTTTCCAGGTTCTGGGGATTAAAAATAAAGCTGCTATGGACATTTATATAAAAGTCTTTGTATGCACAGATGATTTCATTCCTCTTTGGTTTAAAAATCAATATCTTCAGCATCCACCTTAAGATGCAGAGAAAGAAGAGCAAATGAAATGTAAAATATATAAAAATCTGGCAGACTGAACAGAGACTGAAGAAAGAAGACAAGATATGCAGTAGGCTCTCTGGGGTTCTCACATTTGTAGATTCAACCAACATCAGATCAAAAAATATTAAATTTTTTTTAAAAACAATCACACTGCCATTGAACATATACAGACAATTTTCCTTTAGCTCAGTTGGTAGAGAACTGCTGTGCAGTCTCTGAGGTCCCAGGTTTGGTTCCCAGCACCTCAGAAATGGAAGAAGGACATGGAAATCCATTCCCGAGGCAATCTCAAAACAATCAGCCATTGAAAACTCAATGAGGGTCGCTATGGGTTGGACACGACTCCATGGCACCTAACAACAACAACAACAACAACAACAAGCAATACAGTTTAACAACTATTAATGTAACATTTATATGCATTTGGGTATTATAAACAATCTAGAGAGGACTTAGTGTATTGTTGGTAAATGACTTCAAGTTGGGTCTGACTCATAGTGACCCTATGTACAATGGAGCGAAATCTTCCCTGATTCTGTGCCAGGCACATGATCTTATTTATGTTTAAGGCCATTGTGGCAGCCACCATGCCAATCCATCTAGTTGAAGGTCTTCCTTTTTTTTGTTCACCTGCCACTCTCCTAAACATGATTTCCTTCTCCAGGGATGATCCCTCCTGATAATATGTCCAAAATATATAAGACACAGTCTAGCCATCTTTGCTTCCAAGGAGCACACTAGTTACATTTCTAGGACAGATCTGTTGGTTCATTTGGCAGTCCATAGTATATTCAATATTTGTCTCCAGCACTGTAACTCAAAAGCATCAGTTCTTCTCCCATCCCCCTTATTTACTGTCCACCTTTCATAAGCATATGATGTGACTGAAAATACCATGGCACAACTCAAGCACACCTTCATCTTCCGTATGACATCTTTACTTTTCAACATTTTAAAAAACTCTTTTGCAACAGCTTTTCCCAAATGCAATGCATCTTTTGATTTCTTGACTTCTGCTTCTGTGGGTGTTGATTGTTGAACCAAGTAAAACAAAATCTCAGACAACCTCAATCTTTTCTCTGTTTATCATGATGTTGAGCACTGGCCCAGTTGTAAGGATTTAGAATATAGAAGAGGAAATGCCCAGGTTATGTGAAAATACTATGCCATTTTATACAAAAGACTTGAATGTCTTTGGATTTTAGTGTCCATGGGGGGGACAGTCCTAGAACCCTCTTCTACAAATATTGACTGTAAGTATATATTGTATACAGATACACACACACACACACACACACACATATATGTATGTATATACATATATGTATATGGAGAGGGGGAGAGAGAAAGGCCTTCACTAAAATTGAGAAGTTCTGCTGCTAAAAAAAATAGTGCAGAGACAATGAAAAGATTCAGTTCAGAAGCAGATATTTACAAATCATATATTGGATAGGGCTTTTTCCATAATATATAAATAACTCTCAGACATCAATAATCTTAAAAATGAACAACCTAAGTAAAAATGGGCAACAGATTTGAATAAGTGCTTCACCAAAAAAGGTAAACAGGTGGCAAATAAAGACTGGAAAAGATGCTGAGCATTATTAGTCATGAGGAAATGCAAGTTATAACTACAGTGAGGTATAACTGCTTATATATTAGAATGTGTACAATCAAAGACTGCCACATCAGTGTTGGTGAGGATATGGAGGAACTAGAATTCTTGTAAACAGCCAATGGTAATGTGAAATAGTATGACTACTTTGGAAAACAGTTGGGCAGTTTCTCAAAAATCTAAGCATACACCTGCCTAATGACCCAGCATCCCACTCCTAAGTATTTACCAAAACACAACTTTTAACCTCCAAATTTGAATAGCCCAACTATTGAATGGAGCTTCAAGTTCACCATTTGATATCCCTTATAAGAAAATGTTATCCAAATGTTAATGTAGGTAAAATATTGTTGGTACTTTGGACATATGATTTCCTGTGGCTTACTGGACAGCCACGTGCCACCACTAGTCTGGAATGTCATTTTATGTCTTTCAAAAGTCACATTACTTGAAGAGTGTCCTCAATTCATTCAACCTTTATTAAGCACCAATATTTATTAATAAAAATTTCTGCCATGCTTATTAAAGACCTAAAATAAACATTGCAACAAAATTCTTATCAATTTGAGCACTTTCACACTTCCTTTAATCATGCCATTATTTTGCATATTTGCAAAGTGATTAGCTCTAATATGTAAAAATCCCTGAAAAGCTCAACTATATTTGGAGTATTTTTCCCCCTGGCCTGGCTCAGTTCTTCTGTTATGACCTCTGGCTTATATTTTTCACTGGAAACACATTTTTAATTAAATAAGACTCATTCTAGAGTTTTCAAGACAAAATTTTCAGTCATCAGGAACCTGACCAATATGTCAAACCTGAAAATGAATTAGAGTCTCATTTCCTTTGTGCTGTCTTCTCCCTGGACATGTACAGAAGAGGGATTTCCAGACCAGGAGGTATAGTGTGAGGAGCACAATGGGTCACCTCCATCCTGGAATCAGAGAAATCAGTTTACTCTCCAATAAAAGCAAAGTAACTAGTTTTCGAATCCCCCCACTTGCAGCAAGCCTTTTCCATTTGGTCTGTGAAGCAGCTCAGCCTGGCAGTCTCCTGCTGTCCTGACAGTCTTTGTCTGTGCCTTGGCAGTGCAAATACCAAAGAAGATCTCAGAAAAAAGGAACTGGTGGCTGCCTCCCCAGCAGTGGGGAGGTCTACATGATTTCCCAGTAAGAAGAAATAGCTGGTCTTTGTAGTCCTCTTTGTTTCCTCTCTCCCAGTTTTACAGACCTTTTTATCTGTAAATAAAAAGTTGTGCATACATTTTCAAAATGTGCTGCATAATACAACTTCATACATTTAGGAAGCTGACAGCTGCCCTCTGAGGTATCACCTGACAGCCTAAAATCCAGAAATCAATCATTTAGATAGAGTGATGTGAGGCTGTTGCTCCCGGTATGTATTGCGGCACCCAGGAACCACTTATTTGAGATATGCCCTCGTAACTCTGATAGATTAAAGCACCACATCCAGGAAACAATTGTGTGTGGGGGAAACGCTATCATAGATCTGCCATGTTACAGCCCAGAACCCAGCAGCCAGCCCGGCAAGTCTGTGTTGCTGCATCGGAGCTTCCAGAAACCTGTGAAGCAGCAGGATGACAGTTCTGTTCTTCAACAGCCCATTATGAACTAATTAGCATACATGAATTGCAGATTTAAAGCATTAAAGTGATGTACAAATCATTAATTTTTTGTCAAATCCATGTCATCCTTGTGTATGCTTTCCTATTTTAATGTTGCATGACAGTGAAAAGAGGTACAATCCTCTGTATATAGAGGAGAGATTTGGTGTAGCTGATATAATGAGATCTATTGAAACACTATGTATTTTTCAGCTTTGAATATATCTGCTGGGGAAAATGCTGCACTTGTCCCATTAGGGTTAATTGCAAAAGGATGTTAATATATTCAAAACCCCAGGGGTAGTTCTACATGTTGTCTGAATGAAACAGTAGATGTAAGACCAACTTCACATTTGAGCTTTCCTTTTTAAAAGTCCTCCTTTTGATTAATAAAAAGAGTCATAAAATCCTTCTCACTGACTCTAGGAGGTGGAACCATTTAGAATGAGAGCTGAGTTTATAGGTGTATGAGGGCTCCCATGCAGCAGATCTATTCTTGTTAAACCCAGCGCCAAACTTAATTTATAAAGATGTCGAATGTAATGCGATGGAAAGGGGAAAACAACATCAAAGCCGACTTTCATACTGGGAAAGGCTTCTAAATATTAATTTGTGGTTTTCTGTATTGTCTGTATGTATTTAATTACTAATGCTATTTGTGCTTAAACAAATGCCTGACGTTTCATTTGAATTTCTTATTTCATATTACAGCGGAGTCACAATGCTTAATTTGTTAGTACTGCAATAGTTTCCATGGCAACAGAGTCTAATGTTATATATAAATATGTATGTAGCACATATATATGTATGTATTATAAATGTGTACTATAGATGATTATGACTTCATTCCAAGAGTGCATTGCAAAAGACTTAGCTCTCAAGGAAAATCCTAATTAAACATGCAGATCTATTTTGTGAGTCTAAAGAGATGGTCCCAAACTCAGTTATTCTTTTCATATGGGAAAAAATGGGAGTGCGGAGAAGGGAGAGATGTTTGCCTGTCCTCTTCTGGTAAGTTCTCTTCTCCCTGAGAGCAGAGCCGTTCATGTTAAGTGTCCTTCCCACCCTCCTCCCCACATAACCACATAAACTCTGAATAAAATAACAACTAAGGCCAAACTTGGGGAGGAGGGTGTTGTTCCAAAGGACCTTAAACAAGAAACCTGAGGGGTACACTGAGAAAAGAGCTGCAAAGGGTGAGAAGATTTATTTGGTTCATGTTGGTGAGAGAGGAAAATTCATAATAAAGAAAAATATACACACGTATGCCATTTGCATACTTACCTAGACATGCTTCCAGGTTTTATCCTCTCAAGAAATATCTAAAGTCTATATTATAGTCATTTTAAAGATAAGGAAGCTGGGGCTCAGAGTGGGTGAGTGAAAACTGCCTGCAGTTGAACACCTAGTCTTGAAGGTTAGAATTGCTGTAATGTTACTTCACTATCCTGAAGCTTTCTTTAGCATAAGAGCCATAAATCCATTCTTTCCAAATGAAGTGTCACATCTGGTCTCCCATGCAGTGGAACTTGGGGCAATGACAATGATATGCCTATGCTAGAGATGATTCTTCTAAGAATTAACCTGATTGAATAGGAGAATAACATGGTCACCTCTGTCAGCAGTGATTATTTTCAGTTCCATAAAACAATAACAACATGGCATCTATAGTGATTTGACTAAATAGCATTTCATTATTTATGAAACATAAGTCCAGAGTTCATCAAGTTTGGGCTGGTATGGAGGCTTCACAATGCTATCAGAGACTCAGGTTGATTAACTTTTCATTGTGCTGCCCTTAGTGTAACACGATCATCTGCATTTTCATAAGATGGCTGCTGCTGCACTGTCCATCACAACAGCATTTCAAGCTCAGGCAAATACTTGATTCAACTGAGATTCTCTTTCTTCCTCCTCCCTCTGAAAACATAATTTCAATATTGGATGCCACATACTGTACTTTGACTCATGTAATTTTTTTCCTTGAGATTAACTAGCAAATTGTTTAACAACTTCTAGGAACTGCATAAAACATGGAATGCTTCATAAATTTACATGTCCTTCTTACACAGAGGCCATTATAATCTCTATATTATTCCACTTTTAACATATACACTGTCAAAGGCAGCATAAGCTTGTCTCTTTTTAGGAATTAACAATAACTTTGCAGATAGCCCTAACCAAAACATTGTGCTTACTTATAATGCCATTGGCCAGCCTTGTAACACAAGGCTGTGTCAGACAGGCAAAGAAATATGTGGAATGAGTCATTTTGACTGAGCCTAATGCTCCCCTGAGTAAAATGGGGGTTCTGTTAATAAAGAAGAATGGGAGAATGGTAATCGTGTATGCACTGAGCAGTAGTCATTGTCTGTGATAGGTATTTCTTTGTGATTTGATCATAAATAGACAATGATCTAAGGAAAGAGACCTTCTATGTCATAGAAAAAGTCATTTGCATATTCTGGCACATGGTTTAACACCAAGTGAACATCACTCATCTTTTTGCTATTTCCTAAATCTTCAGTCTCTGCTTTCAGGCCGTGTGTGTGTGTGTGTGTGTGTGTGTGTGTGTGTGTGCGCGTGCGCGCACGCGTGTGTGTATTTGTGTTACTTGGAAGTCGAGACCAGGACCTCGCACATACTTTGCAAGTGCTCAACCACTGGGCTGCACCTCCAGCCCATTTTTAAATTTTTTATCTTGAGATAGGGTCTTGCCAAGTTTGCAGGCTGCCTCTAGCCTTGAATTCTTGATTCTCCTGCCTCAGTCTCCTAAGTCTCTAGGATTATAGGCATAGGCCATTTGTGCGCTCCTTTTCTCAGGTCTTTAAATTTGGAATACTGATCAATTGCATCTCTGCTTTGGGGGCTTTCTACTTCTAAAATTTATATGCTGGACCTTAACCTAAAAGGTGATGATGTTGCAAGGTGAGGCCCTTGGGAGGGGATTGTTGTTAGGTGCCATGGAGTCATTGTCCAACTCATAGTGACCGTACTAACAACAGGAGAAACACTATTGTCAGTGCTTCTCTGCTGTTCATAGGGTTTTCAATGGCGGATTGATTTTTGGGAGTGGGTTTCCAGGTCCTTCTCTCAAGCTTACAGCACCTGGTGTTCCCTGGGGGTCTCCCATCCAAGTACTAACCAGGGCCAACCCTGCTTAGCTTCCAGGATCAGAGGGACTTGGTCACCACAGTGTGTAGCTGCAGGAATCTACTAATGAGAAATCCACATATATGATTGTTGTTGTTGTTGTTAGGTGCCATTGAGTCGAGTCCGACTCACAGCAACCCTATGTACAGCAGATCGAAACACTTGCCGATTCACAGATATAATTAGTGACCTTTTAAAAGAGATCCAGGGAGCTAGCCTGCCCTTTTCATCCTTTCTGCCAGGTGAGGCCACCACAAGAGACACCATTTCAAAAGCAGAGAATGAGCCTTCACCAGACACTGAATCTGCAGGCCCCTTGATCTTGGGCCTCGCAGCCTCTAGAACTATGAGAAGTTTCTCTTATTTACAAATTACTCTGTGTGAGGTATTTTGTTATAACAGCAGAGATGGACTGAGATAGCTGCCTCATGGGTCTCTGGCCATCGGGCTTGATCACTGGTGTGTGTCACACTTTAGTACTATGGTGACAGCATACGCAGTGGGAAGAGGTGAATTTACAAAAGCTGCAGAGAATGGATACAAGCTAGAGTCACACAAACTTGGGTCAAATTTGAGCTTCACCACATATAACCTGTGTGTGTTTAACAAATTCCTTATCTTCACTAAGCCTTGGTTTCCTCATCTGATCAATGAGGATAATAAAAATACCTTCCACAAAAGGTCACCATAGGAGAAATGAGTCAATGCACATAAAGCACCTAGAACAATCCTAACCTATGGCAAACATTTGATCAAAGCTGTTGTTCTTAGTTAAGTTGACCTGGACTCAAACCATGGATCTGCCATTTTCTTCTTTCTTTTTCCTTTCATTTTTTTGGGGGGCGGGAGGGATGGGGAAACAAGATCTCACTATTTAGCCTAGGCTAGCCTGGAACTCCTGCTTTACCTGCCTTAGCCTCTGGAGTGCTGATATTATAGGTCTGTGCCACCAGGCCCCCCCTTTGCCATTTTCTTGGACAAGTTGTTAACATTTTTGATACTCAGTTTCACTGTGTGCAAAGTTTTACTATGCAAGTTTAGAGATTATAGATATCCAAAGTATCTAATAGAGAAACCAGTACATAGCAGGAATGGTAACTACTACCAGTTGCCTTTCAATATCCATTTCCTTCCCTCTTAGTGTCAGGACTTCATTTTGTTCAAGATGGTGATATGCCTGTCTGAAATTCTCCCTCCTCCTTCCCTTGCAGATAGGTGATGGCAAAGTTCTGGCTAACAGAAGTAGAATTCCTTGGAAAGACCTTTTTTCTTGAATAAACAGGCAAAACCTTCCATTGTGAAAGGCCCTTTCCTTCTCTTCTTCCCTATCATTTTTCTGAAGGTGCTGCAGTCATCCTAAAAGCATGAGGATAAGGGCCACAGCACATGATGACAGAACAGGAAAGATCAATTTGGGTATCTGATGGCATTGCTCCCTTGCTATAGTGCTGCTCTGCATTCTCTGAGGCCCTGGGTTCCATCCCTAGCATGGCAAAAATTGAGTATTATTTTCTGTGCAGGCAAACACAATGAATTTTGGTGTAGTTTTTGTCATGTGTAATTGTATTCTTTATCACCATCATCATGGTCATCTTTATGACATGGCCCCGGAATATCTATATTTGTGTTCTACTTTTACAGACTACTTACCAAATGGGTTGATTATGGGTCATGGAAGAAACGTAGCAGGAAGCATTGATCAGAATTCTTCTAGGGTTATCAGTTTCCTTGAGGGAACTGGAGAAATCTTAATAGCCTCTGGGATTCCAGAGCAAGGACCAGGCAATAGTCAGAGCAAGCCACAGAGTCCTAATGTGACTGCTGATACAGGAGAGCCCTGGGTGTGCATTTAATTCCACTAAACTGCTCAGGAGCTGTTGTCTGGAGAGCTAACCATCTATTACCCTCTAATTGCCTATAGGTACCTGGGGGACATAAAGAGTATCTGGAATGGGACTAAAGAGAAATCGAATGTTGAGCCAAGGGTAATGGTGTAAAGATTATTTTATGGATAACAGTAATCACCAATAATTAGAGATAGGCAATGAATAACTCTTCCCTCTACAATGTCTTTACAATTTATATTGAAAGTAAATCTCTGACCAAATTTGGCCACACATCAAGTTGTACATTGAATGTTTATTAGGAAACAAGTATAATAGAGTTCATATAATGTGTTCTACCCGTTCAATAAAATTCTAGCTCTTGATTTTTCAGGTATTCTAACTCTAATGGTGCACTCAATGTTCACTAGAGGCATATCTGACCAAATGACAGAGTTATTTGGTTATCAGTTTTATCAGAGTTATCAGAGTTATCAGTTAACCTTTTACTAGCTATCGGGCCACTGGAGGACTGAGGACTGAGTCAATGGCTGTTGGCCAGACACAGGACAATCTAGGAATAAGTCTCCAGATGCCATGCCTAAAGGGATAGAACACAGGATTTTCTACATTCTTATTCTGCTCATGCAAGCAGAAAGATCTAGACTAGTTTATACCACCCACATATCTTTAATATCACTATTTTCACCACTCAAACCTTATTTCTAGCACCCCTAACATTAATTAGAAAGAGTAATTTTATCAGTGAAAACCTATTCTTAACATGAATTATGCTGATTAAGAATACTCTGATGCTAGCTATGAGTACTCTGATATTAATACTGCTGAGTCACACAAGAGTGAGGAGTTTCTCTAATTTCAAGGCTAGTGGATGACATTAAGAATGTAAAGTTTTAGTTAGGGCAAATGACCACCCCTATGGTGTAGCTTAAGTGAATGGACATTTACTTAATTTTAAACTTCCTATAAAGTATAGGGTCTGCAGCCACACCACCCTGGGGTCCAGCCTCACTAGATCTTGGAAACTAAGCAAGGTCAGCCTGGTTAGTACTTAGATGGAAGACCGCCTGGATATATCAGGTGCTGTATAGGCCAGGGAGAAGGACCTGGCAGCCTACTCCCAAAACAATCATCCATGGAAAACCCTATGAATAGCAGAGAAGCACTGACTTAGTACTGGGCATTGCACAGTGTCGGGTCGTGTTTCAGTGTTTCATTCTGTTATACGTGGGTTTGCTACGAGTAGGACTCAACTCAATAGCATCCAACAACAACAACAACAACATAAAATATAGGCTAGATTTAAATTAAAGACATCCTAGTAAGTAGTCTATGAAACTAATAAAAGAAAAACTCAGAAGTATACCTGTATCCTCTGACTCTCAAATTTGAAGATCTTATCATTGTAGCATCCCATCTTGATGTTAATTCCACAAACCCTCCAAGCTCATTGCTTTAAGAGGTAACCTTTTCTAAGTTAGCCTACTTATATTATCAAAAGTGCTCCCATTTAGAGTGAAAATAGCAGATATAGCTGCTAATATTTGTCTTGTAGCAGAGTGTAAATGGAGTAAGGCAGGATTAGAAAATAGAGCATTAAATAGTGAAAGTATGGATCCATAGGCTGTGGTCAAATGAGGATAACAAAATTGGTTATTAGAAAATTAAGAGAGAGCATGATAAATATTGACTACGAAGTTCAAGGCAAACCTTCCCTTATCAGCTCTCCTCTCTCATAACCCTGCGATGTCTATATTTTGTGGGCTTGCCCTGATTTCATGACCATTTATGTGTGTCTCTTTGATCATTTCTTTTTTGGTTGATAAGCATCCACTCCATGGCTTCTAATTTCTTTTACACAGGAATTATGGGAAAACAAACAATTTTGAAATGTGATAACTGGTTTGTGGTGACATTGTTTATACTTTCAAAGAAGCTAAGACAAATTGTGATGGGAGGATTCAGTACTCATCTGAAGAAATGAAGCATCACCATGCTTCTATTAGGTTTTTCTTCTTTTTCCTTTCATTTTTTTTTCAAGTCATGGAGGGTTGAACCCAGGGCCTTACACATGCTAGGCGAGTGCTCTTCCCCTGAGCTGCATACTAGCCCTCTTTTTTATTTTTTTTTTTATTTTGAGGCAAGGTCTTGCAAATTGTGCAGGCTGCCTCTGGCCTCGAGCTCACTATCTTCCTGTCTCAGCCTCCTGAATCACTGGGATTATAGATGTGTACCACAGCGCCCAGTAGCCATGCTTCTATTTTAGTACACCATGCTATTGAGAGGTTGACCCACCACCCTCCCATCCATCCATTCACACAGAGGGAAGCCATCTTATTCCCACACTTGGTTGTTTATTATTATTATTATTATTATTATTATTATTATTATCATTATCATTATTATACATGCATTTTACATGCATATCTTTGCCCATGTTTACATGCATATCTTTGCCCATTACCCTCCCATGACAGCCCTCCCTCTATCTGATCCCCTTCCTGCCCACCAATGGTCCCCTTCCTACTCTCATGCCTTGTTATGTGTATGTAGGTGTGTATATGTGTATATATATATATATATATATATATATATATATATATATATGTATTTCATATAGCATATGTGTTTCCAGATTTTGTCTTTGAGAGCAAGGCATGATAGTGCATAAATATATTTAGCATTCTTTGGTCATTCTTCTGAAGAAAAATCACTTTTAACTGTGTTCTTTTGTCTGCTCAATCATTGTAGAGGTCAAAATTAGATATTTCCAAAGAGCATGTCTTAGTGCATTTTCTGCTGCTATTAACACAATACCATGGACTGACTTGCCAGAGACCTAGTAAAAATGGCTTTTATAGTAGACTCATTCTCAAGATAATCCATTAATCCATTAATTGTGCAAATGGATTAATCCATTTATGAAGGTAGGCCCCCCTAGTCAGCCCTTAAAGTTCCTACCTCTTTATGTCTCATAATGGGAATTAAATTTCAAGATGAGGTTTGGAGGGAGCAAACCATACTCAAATCACAGTAGAGCCTATCAAGGAGCTTTCATTTTAATGGAGAGTTTAATTTAGTACAAATGAGCACACTGATTTAAGCTGAAACTAGGATGAAATTGTTGAATATGATTGAAGGAGTGATGGAGGATGAGTAGAATTAATTTCTACCTGAAGAAGCTTCTACTCTCTACCCCCCCCCCTACACATACACACATAATATCTTCATTTCATACATTCTCCATCTGGAAAACAAAGACAATTTTTTACTCTCTTTTATATGAATAGAAAAAAATTAAAAGCTCCTATAAAAGGCTTGGGCTGAGGTGTAGCTTGGCTGGTAGAGTGCTTGCTCTGCATGCTCTGAGGCCCTAGGTTGAATGCTCAGTAACAAAAACATGGGAGAAGGACCTGGCAGCCCAATCCTGAAACAATCAGCCGCCAAAAACAGTATGAATAGCAAAGAAGTTGTTGTATATAAGATCCCTAGGAGTCAGACGTGACTCAACAGCACCTAACAACAACAACAAATAAAAAGCTTAGCTAGATACTAAATATTAAGCTGTTTCTTAATGATAATCTATAGAAGTCTTTATGGCTTGATTTTTTTGAAAACTAAAATCCACTAGGTCTCTAATGGGACTAGCACATAGTTCCTAGATAATATGTAACTAAACTTTCTAGAAAGGTGGGAGTGGTGGGGTTTGGCTCAGTTGGTAGAGCTCTGCTCCGCACTCTCTGAGGACCTGGCTTTGATCTCCAGCACCACAAAAATGGGAGAAAGATGTGGCAATCCACTCCCAAAGCAATTCTGAAAACAATAAGCCATTGGAAACCCTCAGAGGCCACCTAACAACAATAACAACAGAAAGGGGGTTGGGGGCTGAGAAACCATAGACCAATGGATCAATAGATTAAAAACAACAACAACAATAATTAACAGGTAAAGGGGTTAAAAGCTGGGATTTAGCTCAGTTGTTTGACCTCCACTCTGCAGTCTCTGAGGTCCCGAGTTCAATTGTCAGCACAGCAAACATGGGAGAAGGACATGGCAATCCTCTCCCATGGCAATCCTGAAACAAACAACAATTGAAAATCCTATAAGGATCGCTATGAATCCCTTGAGACTATGAGACATGACTTGTCAACACCTAGCACAAACAACAAAGGGATTAAATGGTTAAGTGGTGATCCATCTGCCTATTGGCCCTTTCCCTATTAAACCTACTATCAAAGGATGAAGGCCCTGATAAAGAGCTCAAAAGCACTCAAAGCTTGCAACAGCTTTGGGAAAACCAAGCTAGTTTAACTGATACAATGATTGTGGATTCATTGAAGGCTGAACAGCAAAGAATTTAAAGCACTTTCAGGAAGTATTACATCTCCCTGCTGAGACTGGATTGAAAGAAGATAGGACAGTTCATTTTTTTATATTAAAGCAGGATTGGGACTGATTAGTATTTGAAATATTTCCTTCCCAACCTTGGGCAGCATTAGATTTTTGGCTAGTGAAATATAAATGAACATCAATTGTATATGACAACTGCTGATCCAAACTACTTAAAATTCACGGAATGTTCTTTTCTATCTTAGCCTGGCTGCCAGGGTCTCATCATCAAAGCCAGCACAGCCACCAGAGGCAGCTCTGTGGAGGAGGCCCCCTCTAAGCTATGAGGGGTTAGAGAGATAGCTGTTTGTTTTGTGAAGACACGGATCACTATCAGGGCCATTACAACATTTTAAGCTAGGTCACAGTATTCCAAGTCACTCTGCATTTAGCTCAGAGGGAAGGGAGCTCAGACAGATTTGTTGCTGCCTTTTTGGTTCAGTGGAAGAAATACTCACTTCCATCTGTAGTTGCTCCTGCTTTGCATTGAGACCAAAGAATTTAAGAGAAAGAGGTCGGCCTCAAATGGTACAGCCACAATAATAAATCACTTTATGCATGATTTAGAAAATGGGTAAAGATGGAAAAAATTTTAATGAACTTTCAGTTTGTCTGTGGTGAGCAATGTAACCATGCTTCATCCTTGACATCATAATGGGTTCCTTGAAGCAACTGCTTGGCCAAGAAAAATAATTCATTATAGTGAAATGAATTTAAGAAAAGATTGATTTGGCTCCTTAGAATCAATGTCTTTATCTTTCCATAGTCTAGGGTAGAAATATGGTAACCAGATTTACCTAAGACACTGACTTCTCTCCAACATTCTCCTTTACCACCCAGTCTTCATTTCAAGACCTTATCTATAAGATGTCCCCACATGTCTGTAAATTTACCATGCTGTGGTAGCTTGTGTATTGCTATGTTGATGAAAGATATGCCACCAGGATTACAGATACCAACAGCGTCACCCATAGTGGGCACATTTCAGCTGAGCTTCCAGGCTAAAACAGAGTAGAGAGAAGGACATGATCAACTCACTTCCAAAAAATTAGCAGTTGAAAACCTGATGAATAGCAGAGAAACACTGTCAGATATAGTTCCAGAAAAGGAGCCCTCCACATTGGTAGGCACTCAAAACATGACAGGGGAGGAGTTGCATCCTCAAAGTAGAGGCTACTATACACATGGAATTCATGAGACAGAACATACAGGAGCCAAATTGACAACATTTGTGGAAAGAGATGATGGACAAGATCAATATCAAAAGTCAGAAGAAGACAAGGTGCTGATTGTGGATCAGACCATCAATTGCTCATATGCAGGTTCAAACTGAAACTGAAAAAAAAAAGAAAAGTATATGAAAACCAAGGTATGATCTTGAGTACATCCCCCCTGAGTTCAGAGACAACCTCAAGAACAGGTTTGATGCATTATATACTAATGATAGAAGACCAGACAAGTATGGCATGACATCAAAGACATCATTCACGAGGAAAGGAAAAGGTTATTAAAAAAACAGGAAAAAAGAAAAGATCAAATTACATGTCAAAAGAGACTCTGAAACTTGCCCTTGAACCTCAAAGAGCTCAAGTAAAAGGAAGACATAACAAAGTTAAAGAACTAAATAGAATATTTCAAAGGGCAGCTCAAGAAGACAAAATCAAATATTATAGTGATGTACGCAGAGAGCTGGAGATAGAAAACCAAAAGGGAAGAACATGCTCTGTTTTTCTCAAGCTTAAAGAACTAAAGAAAATATTCAAGGCTTGAGTGGCAATAATGAAGGATTCTACAGGGAAAATATTAAACAATGCAGGAAATATCAAGAGAAGAAGGAAGGAATACACAGAGTCATTATACCAAAATGAATTGCTGGATGACCAACCATTTCAGGAGGTTGCATATGATCAGGAACCAATGATACTGAAGGAAGAAGTGGAAGCTTGAAGGAATTCATGAAACATGAGGCTCCAGGAATTTATGGAATACCAACTAGATGTTTCAACAAACAGATCCATCACTGTAAGTGCTAACTTGTTTATGCCAAGAGATTTGGAAAACAGTTACCTGGCCAACTGACTGGAAGAGATCCATATTTGTGCCTTTTACCAAGAAAGAGGATCCAACTGAAAGTGGAAATTATTAGATAATATCATTTTTATCTCATGCAAGTAAAATTTTGCTAAAAATCATTCAAAAGTGGACTGCGGCAGAATATATACAGGGAACTGCTAGAAAATCAAGCCAGATTCAGAAGAGGGCATGGAAACAGGGACATAATTGCTGATGTGAGATGGATATTAGCTGAAAGCAAAGAATACCAGAAAGATGTCTATGTTTTATCAACTATGCAAAGGCATTTGATTGTGTGAATCACAACAAATTATAGATAACATTGTGAAGAATGGGAATGCCATATCATTTAATTGTACTAATGAGGATTCTATACATGGACCAGGAGGCAGTCATTTGAACAGAACAAGTTAACACTGCCTGTCTTAATATGAAGAATGATGTCTATCAAGGAGGTATCCTTTTACTATACCTCTTTAATCTCTACGCTGAGCAAATAATTCCAGAAGCTAGACTTTATGTAGGAGAACACAGTATCATGATTGGAGGAAGACTCATTAACAACCTGCATTATGCAGATGACACAACTCTGCTTGCTGAAAGTGAAGAGGATTTGAAACATTTACTGATGAAGATCAAGAACACAGCCTTCAGTATGGATTGTGCCTCAACATCAACAAAACGAAAATCCTTACAACTTGGTCTGTAGGCAACCTCATGATAAACAGAGACAAAATTTAGGTTGTCCAAGATTTTGCTTTATCTGGTTCTAGCATCAACACCCACAGACACAACAGTGAAGTAATTAAAAGATGCATTGCACTGAGAAAAAGTATTGCAAAAGATCTCTTTAAAATGCTGAAAAGTAAAGATGCCATATTGAAGATGAAGGTATGCCTGACTCATACCATGGTATATTTATTCACACTGTATGCTTGTGAAACCTGGACAGTGAATAAGGGAGATAAAAAAGGAATTGGTAGGTTTGAATTATGGTGCTGGAGATGAATTTTGAATATACCATGGACTGCAAGGAGAATTAACAGATCTGTCCTAGAATAAGCACAACCAGAGTGCTCCTTGGAAGCAGGATGGCTGGACTGAATCTTAAGTATTTTGGACATGTTGTTAGCAGTGATCAATCCTTGGGGAAGGACATCATGTTTGGGAGAGTGGTGGATCAAGAAAAAGCAGGAACACTCTCAACTAGATGGATTGACACAGTGGCTGCCACAATGGGCTTAAACATAAAAAAGATCATATTCCTAGTACAAAATCAAGGAGTGTTTCACTCTGTTGTACATAGGTTCACTATGAGTTGGACTCAACTTCATGGTACCTAACAGTAACCACATCTATAAGATCTGTTAGAACAAAAAATCCACTAATTAAGCAGCTAACCCCAAGACTTGCCATTAGCCTGGAGGAACTTGTGTTATTCCATTATTTTGAGAGGTCTATTTTATACCCAGGGGCTGGAATTTAGCTCAGTTGGTAGAGCTCTGTGCTGCAGTCTCTGAGGTCCTGAGTTCAATTCCCAGCACTGCAAAAATGGGAGAAGGGCCTGGCAATCCACTCCCAAGGCAATCCTGAAACAGTCAGCCATTGAAAACCCTATGAGGGTCACTACGAGTCGGATACCGACTCGACGGCACCTAACAACAACAATAACATTTTATACCCAGTGATAAATGGTATATGTCTATCTCTAACCACTTGTATGGGAAGAGACACCAATTTTTACCTTAATTTGAACTCAACATTATACCACAGTTCAGACTTGCTAGCTACCTGTTTTTCTTTGTTAGAGAGCTTTAAGATGCTCCCTTTCTGGTAGTTTGGAAGACCATTCCATTTCTATCTATTACCCATGCAAATGTTTTGTGTTTAGCTGAGACTGTAGCTGATACAACCCAAATGAGTACCAGGTTTTGGATTAATTCTGCTTTCCACCGCCCAGTGTGCTTTTTGCTATATGAATTGAGCACAAAAGGTCACAGCGAATCAATCTTGGCTCAGGTTTGCAAAAAATGTGAATACAAGGTAGTCAGTCATGGTAGCTCCCTTTTGTGAGAAGGTTATTAAAGTTCACTGGAAAACAATTTCCTCAATCTCACATTTATAATTGAATACTGCTGTTGAAGTATGTGAAAGTGCTTTGTAAACCCTATAAAATAAAAAGTCTTAAAGAAGAGCCATATAATTATTGACTGTGCATGTTGCATGTTGAAGAATGGGATTGCTGGGGAAACTTCACTGTCTAATTTACACCTGTATCTAATTAATAATTTAGAAGGTACAAGTATGTTTTATTTATAATATCAGAAAAATATATAAAATAAGTTCCTTTTTTAATGTCTCATTTCCTTTTTAAGACTCGACAGCACCTAACAACAAACAACAAATTCTCTTTTTAAAAGTGTTACTACATCCCATAGGAATGGCGGCAATAAGCTACCTTTTACCATTATAACTCACTGTATCCTGGATTTCAAGTGACTAAAACAGGAATAATTATCAATAGTTTTTCAGAAAAGAAAATGTAAGTTCATATATGTAGTTGAAGAAAAACGATGCTAGATTTTTCTCAGAATCACAACATATTTTATAGTTGTAATTTTGGGGGTGAAGGAAATAGGCACCCTCACTGCCTTTACCTTCTGCAGGAAGTCCTACCCGTGCTGCTGTTTTGTTCTTCAGTGCTCTCATTCTGAGCTCCAGCAGCTAAGCCTCTTTGGGATACTGGAGTAATAGTAGTTGTTA
Organism: Pedetes capensis; assembly: GCA_007922755.1. Taxonomy (NCBI): domain Eukaryota; kingdom Metazoa; phylum Chordata; class Mammalia; order Rodentia; family Pedetidae; genus Pedetes; species Pedetes capensis. Next base: position 76,325 of record VMDO01003955.1, read on the forward strand.
TTGTTGGTTCCAATTTCTCTTCTGAATCTGGCTTGACTTTCTGGCAGTTCCCTGTTAATATACTGCTTCAGTTGCTTTTGAGTGATCTTCAGCATAATTTTACTTATGTGAGATATTAATGATATTGTTCCCTAATTTCAACATTTGGTTGGATCTCCTTTCTTGGGAATAAGCATGAATATGAATGTCTTCTAGCTAGTTGGCAAGCTGTTTTCCAAATCTCTTGGCATAAACATGTTAGCACCTCCAGTGCTGCATCTGTTTGTTGAAACATCTCTATTGGTATTCCATCAATTCATGGAGTCTTGCATTTTGCCAGTTCCTTCAAGGCAGCTTCCACTTCTTTCATTACCATTGGTTTCTGATCATATGCAAACTCTTGAAATTTTTGCTCATCTACCAGTTCTTTTTGGTATAATGACGCTGCATATTCCTTCTATCTTCTTTTGATGTTTCTTGTGTCATTTAATATTTTAAGTGTAGTATCCTTCCCTATTGTCATTTGAGGCTTGAATTTTTTCTTTAATTTTTTAAGCTTGAGAAAAACAGAGCATGTTCTTCCCTTTTGGTTTTCTATTTCCAGCTTTTAGCACATGTCATTATATTTGATTTTGTCTTCTTGAGCTGCCTTTTGAAATCTTTTGTTTAGTTCTTTAACTTTATCATGTTATCCTTTTACTTTAGCTGCTTGACATTCAAGGGTAAGTTTCAGAGTCTCTTTTGACATGTAATTTGGTCTTTTCTTTTCTTCCTGTCTTTTTAATAACCTTTTGCTTTCCTCATGAATGATGCCTTTGATGTCATGTGACAACTTGTCTTGTCTTTGATCACTAATTTCTAACTCATCAAATCTGTTATTGAAATGTCTATGAACTAAGGTGGGATATACTCAAGGTTATTCCTTAGCTTTTATACAATTTTTCCAATTTCCCACAGTTTCATTTTGAATGTGCCTACGAGCTGTTGGTCTGACAAAGTTCTATCATATGATTTTCAGTTCTATCATACAATCACCAAGGCCACATTTTCCAACTACAGAGCCTTCTTCATTTCAAACTTTTTCATTCCAATCACCAATAATTATCAGTCCATCCTGATTAAATATTTGATCAATTTTAGGATCTAGTAAAATTCTTCCTTTTCTTCATTTTTGGCACTAGTGGTAGGTGCATAAATTTGAATAATAGTCATATTAACTAGCCTTCCTTGTAGGCAAATGAATATTATTCTATCACTGATAGCATTGTACTTCAGGACAGATCTTGAGATGTCTTTTTTTGATAATGTCTGTAACCCCATTTCTCTTTGTCATTCTGGCATAATAGGCCATATGATTATCTGATTAAAAATGACAAATACCAGTCCATTTTTGCTCACTAATGCCTAGAATGTTTATGTTTATGTACCCTATTTCACTTTTGATGATTTCTAATTCTCCTTCATTCAGACTATGCCCATTCTATGTTTCAATTATTAATGCATAGTTAAAGTTTTTTTCCTCTCATTTTGAGTCATGCCCCATAAGTAAATGGAGGTCCCTAGAGCTTTACTCCATTTCTATAATTAAGTTCAACTCTACTTTTACAAGGCAACTCTTCGCCAATTGTCTTTTGAGTCCCTTCCGATCTGAATGGCTCATTTTCTGGCACTTTGTCCAATAGTGCTTTTCTGCCATTTGTACAGGTTTCAATGGCCAATTTTTTCAGGGAGGGGCTCCTGGGTCCTTCTCCCTAGTCTGTCTTGGTCTGGAAGTTCAGCTGAAATCTGTCCACGATGGGTGACTCTGTTGGTATCTGTAATACTGGTGGCATATCTTTCACCATCATGGCAACATGCAAGCCCACACAGTAAGGCAAACTGACAGAGAAGTGGGGGTTTGACATATACACTGAAAGGAGACCAGTTATGGGTGAACAGAATCTGGTGTCAAATTCCACATTGGAAGATCATGGTTTCTGACATTGTTCTCAGAGACTCAGAGTGTTTTAACTTAAGGGGAGGCTGTTTCTCATTGAAGAAAGATGCTATGATGTTTGTAAATGTATGCATAGTTGCCATTATCCTAATTCATCCCCCAAAACTTGGAGTCATTTACCAGGTAACTATATACTTGAGGAAAACAGATCTTTTACTTTCCTGGCTATTGAGTGCTGGATTATAAATGACACTTGTAAAGAGAACAAAAATGCCTATGGGGGGTTGGAAGCTATGTGATAAATGGAGTCCCATATGTCCAACTCAGTGAATATAATGGATCAGTGGCCCCAACCTGTTAATATATTTTTTCTAGTCCCTAAATGTATCAGCAAGATGGATTTGCATAGAAGCTTGCAGGACATTCTTGTTCATTACTTGATTTGTGGAGTAGGAGTGCTGTGATGAGATAAGTTAATGGAAATGTGGTAGGCAGAATAAAGGACACCTCAAAGATGCCCATATCCTACTTTTCCTGGAATGCTAGGTTATATTACAAAGGATAATTAAGGTTTCAGATGGAACCAAAGTTCCTAATCAGCTGACCTTGAGTTGAAGAGATTATTCTGCATTATCTTGCTGGATGAATATAATCACAAAGGTCCTTCTAAACAGAAGAAGGAGGTAGAAGAGGAAGTCTATTGGAGAGATATTTGAATGATACTGCTGGCTTTAAAGATACAGGATACAGCCATGAGCCAAGGACTGCAAGCAACTCTAGAAGCTAGAAAAGTTGAAGAAATATATTCTCCCCAAGACCCTCAAATATTCTAGATAAATGGCAGAGATTAGTGCTATTCTTTTTTTTTTCTGGCAATACTGGGGGCTAAACTCAGGGCCTTGTACATACTTTGCAAGCATTCTACCACTGAACTGCACCCCAAGCCCTTTTAATTTTATTTTTTATCTTGAGACAGCATTCACTAAATTGCACAGGCTGCTTCCTGCCTTGGGCTTGCAATCTTCCTGCCTCTGCCTCCCAGGTTGCTGAGATTACAGGCATATGCCACTGTGTCTGGCTTATAAGCGTCACTCTTGACAATGGAAAGGTTGCTGAGGTGGTACATCATACTCTTTTCATTCACTGGAATGGTGCCTGAAGAATCAAACTGATCATGGAAAAGGATGATAGATTACCATAAATTTAAGCAAGTGGGATCCTCAGTTGCAGTTGCTGCATCAAATATGGTAAGTATCTTTAAAACAGTTAAGATTCACCACTTGGCACTTGCAGTGCAGCTATTGATCTAGTGTTGTTTTCAACACCCCCCCCCCCCGGCTGAATGAGGATCAAAAGGAGCTCCAATTCATTTGAGAACTACAGCTGTGCCCCAGAGCTGTAAGACTCTCCTGTATTTCACAGAGCATCATGTTGGTCCAACACATTGATGGTGTCATGGTAAGTAGACCTGAAGAGCAGGAAATGTCAAATACTCTGAGTACTTCGGAAGATGTGTGCAGAACAGCATAAGAAAGAAATCTTATGAAGACCAATGGACTTCCTATGTGGGTGATGTTTTTAGGAATCCAGTTGTCTGAAGTGTGCCGGGAAATTCCCTCCATTATAAAAGAAATGATATTTTATCTTTAACCTTCTAGCACCCAGACAGAGATAGACCTCCTAGGATTATTTATTTGTTTAATTTTTCATTTCATGTAGTAAAAAGTGTAATTCTTACGTATGCAATTTGATGAATTATCCTAACTAATTTTTAACAATACATAAAAATTTCGTTTATTTATGGAGTATTATGTGATGTTTCGATACGTGTATATTTTACACACACACACACACACACACATAAACACACACACACACACACAGAATTCTCAAGCTGTCATCACTGACATCAAGATGTGACCGCTGTCAAGAACATTCCTAATGTCTAGGAAAGTTTTCTTATGCTTTTTCCAGTCAATAATTGCCCCTAAAGGTAAAAATTTCTCTGACAGCTGCCACTGTCAATTAACGTGGCCTACTTTTTACTTTATCTAAATAGAAACATAATGTATGCAACTTTCATTTTTTGTCTTATTTTGCTCAATATGATGTTTTTGAAATTTATCTAGGCTGCTTTTTGTTTTAGTAATTTGTACTTTTTCATTGTGATATAGTATTCCATTGCATGGGTACACCAGAATAAGTTTATCTAATCCCTTGGTGATGCATATTTAGGCTGTTTTCAGTTTGAATATATTATTAATAAAACGTCTATGAACATTGTTGAGCAAGTCTTTTAGTGGACATATGCACTTATTTATTTCAGGTATAGATAAAAGAAAAATTGCAGTCATAGGATAAGTGTGTATTTAACTTTATTTAAAACTGTCAAATATTTTTCCAAAGTGGTTTTATGCTTTTACATGTCCACAGAAACATATGAGTTTCTGTTGCTCAACATCCTTGTCAATACTCTGTTTTACAAATCTTTTTGATGTTTTAGTTATTCTTTTGTATGATAGTAATAGTTTTTCATGTGGCTTTAGTTTTCACTTTCTTAATGATTAATGCTGTTGAATGCCTTCTCATATGTTATTGGCTACTTGAATATCTTATCTTGTGAGATGCCTATTAAGACATTTCCCTATTGCTTTATTAGAATATTTGTCTTTTTCTTATTGGTTCATAGTTTATTATATATTCTGGATATTAATCTTTTGTCAGATATATGTATTGCAAATATTATCTCATTGTCTAAGGCTTCCATTTTTACTTTCTTAAACGTCTTTTTGATGACAAATTTTAAATTTTGATGAAATCCAATTATAATTTTTTGTAGTTAGTGTGTGTTGTATATTCCCCAAGAAACCTTCCTTCACCCCAAGGTCATTGATACTTTCCTATGCTTCCCTCTAACTTTAAAATATCTATCTTTCTATTTTAGGTATGTGATCCAACACAAATTAATTTATATGCATGAATTGCTGGTAAAAGTTTAGTTTATGCTTATAGGGATATTGTGTTTCTTCAGCATTGTTTGTTGTAAAGACCTTCTTTTCTTCACGAAAATGCATTGGAGTTTTTGTGTAAAGTTAAGTGGGTGAAGCCTGCAGCCATGCCACTGTGGCATCCAATCTCATCAGATCTTAGAAGATAAGTAGGGTCAGGCCTGGTTAGTACTTGGGTGGGAGACCACCTGGTAATACCAGCTGCTGTAGGCTTGGGAGAAGGACCTGGCAACCCAATCCCAAAAACACAGTCATTGAAAACCCTATGAATAGCAGAGAAGCACTAACAATATTGTTTCGTCTGTTGCACATAGGATTGCTATGAGTTGGACACTGACTCAACAGCACCCAACAACAAGCGAAGGAAAGCATGTGGGTCTATTTCTGAACCTTTCTTTCTGTTCCATTTCCAAAAACCACAGTGTCTGACGAGGCAAATATTGCAAATTTCTTTGTCTTCAAGATTCTCTTTGTCATTATAAGTCCTATGGATTTCCAAGTAAAATTTAAAATCATTGTTGTCAATTTGCATATGTAATTCTTGCTGGAATTTTGATTGAGATATGTCAATCTATAGATCAACTTGGTAATTTTGATAGATGTTGCTAATAGATTATAAGTTCCTTTTGACTGTATATAAAATCATATCACATGCAAAAATGAGAGTTTTATCTTTCTCATCTATATCTATATTTTTCCTTTTCTCACTCTATAACACTGGCTAGGATCTCAATTACAAGGGTGAGTAAGAGTAGAGATAGTGAAAACCATTGCCTTATTCAGAGTTTTATTAGATTTGTCAATCTGTAAAGGGATCTTATTCCCTAACTTGGGGGGAAAATGCTGGGCCCACTCAAAACCATCAGCTGAGTCATCCAGCAAATGGCTTGAAGCAGTACTCCCAAATGTGACATAGGCTCTCTAGGTTTCCACTTTCAGTTAGTATATAGGAAACATTGACAGATAATTGTTCCTAGGGCAAAAATGAAAAATTAATTTTACTAAAGTCACATTTTGATAGATCTATTTTTAAAGTTTTTAAACTTGAGAAAGGTGTGCGTCAGGGCTGTATATTTTCACCCTCTCTTTTCAATTTATATGCTGAGCAAATAATCTGAGAAGCTAGACTTTATGAGGAAAAACGCAGCATCGGGATTGGAGGAAGACTCATTAACAACCTACGTTATGCAGATGACACAACTGTGCTTGCTGAAAGTGAAGAGGATTTAAAACATTTACTGATAAAAATCAAAAGTCATAGCCTTCAATATGGTTTGGGACTAAACATCAACAAAACAAAAATCCTTACAACTGGGTCAGCATACAACTTCAAAATAAATGGAGAGAAGATTGAGGTTGTCCAAGATTTTGCTTTGCTTGGCTCTATAATCAACACCCGAGGAAGCAGCAGTCAAGAAATCAGAAGATGCATCACTCTAGGAAAAGCTGTGGCAAAAGATCTCTTTAGAGTATTCAAAAGCAAAGATGTCACATTGATGACAAAGGTGCGTCTGACTCATGCCATGGTATTTTCAGTTGCATCATATGATTGTGAAAGCTGGACATTGAACAAGGGAGACAGGAAAAGAATTGATACTTTTGAATTATGGTGCTGGAGATGTCTATTGAATATACCATGGACTGCCAAAAGAAACAATAGATCTGTGCTAGAAGAAGTGCAACCCGGATGCTCCTCGGAAGCAAGGATGGCTAGACTGCATCTTACATATTTAGGACATGTAGTCAGGAAAGATTAGTGCCTGGAGAAAGACATCATGTTTGGGAGAGTGGCAGGTCAACATAAAAGAGGAAAACCCTCCACCAGATGGATTGACACAGTGTCTGCAACAATGGGTTTAAATATAAATAAGATCATGTGCCTGGCACAGAATTGGCAAGTGTTTCAATCTGCCATACATAGGGTCCCTATAAGTCTAACTCAACCCAATGGCACCTAACAAAAACAACAATTTTTAAGGAAGTTTTAGGTTCCCAGAAAAACTAATCAGAAAATACAGAGAGTTTCCATATACCTCTGGGCTTACACACACACACACACACACACACACACAGAGCTTTCCTCACTAACAACAAACCATGCCAGAGAGGTACTGTTATGGTTTGGATCTTAAATGCTCCCCAAAGCTATATACTAATGGTGTAGTCATCAGTCTGTGGCACTATTGGGAGATGGTACAACCTGTAGAATGCGGGACCTAAAGGAGGGAAGTTTCATTATTGGCTGCATGTTCTTGGAGGAGACATTGGCGCCCCAACTCCTTTCTCTTTGCTTCCCAGCCTCCACTATGTGCTCTGTGCCATGAGGCACTGCTGCAACAAGGCCCTAAGGAAACAGGGACAAGCATCCATGGGCCAAATCCTCTGAAACCATGAACTAAAACAAGTCTTTCCTCCTTAAAAGTTGATTTTCTCAGGTGCTTTGTCACAGCAACAGAAAGCTGATTAACACAGATGCATTATCATAATCAATGAACATATATTGAAACATCATTATCAGCCAATGCCCACAGTTTACCTTAGTGTTCACTCTTCGAGTTTAAATTCTGTAGGTTTTGACAAGGTGTAATTGCATGTAACCACAATTTGGATTTCTGGAGGTGACTGGGTCACCAAGACACAGCCTGCATGAATTGTATTTCTTTTATAAAAAGAGCTCTCCCCAGAGAGCTCCCCACATACACCTTTTGCAAATATTTTTTTCCAGTCTGTGACTTGTCTTTTCACTTTATTGACAGTTTTGTGGAGCAGAAGTTTTTAATTTTAAAAAATTCTAGGTTATCATTTATTTCTTTGTGGGGTCATGTCTTCAGTGTTATGTCTAAAAAGTCATCTCTTATTTCCCTAGTTATCCAGATTTACCCCTATATTATATCCCAGGAGTTTTTGAATTTCATGTTTTACATTTAAGTCTATGACTTGGGACTTATTTTGAATTCTTGTGAAGGATGTAAAATCTAGATTTTTTTCCCTTGCAATATTGGGAATTGAACCCAGGGCCTTGTATATTATAGACAAGTATTCTATTGTTGTTGTTGTTAGGTGCCGTTGAGTCCGTATCCGACTCATAACAACCCTCATGGGGTTTTCAATGGTTGACTGTTTCGGAATTGCCTTGGGAGTGGATTGCCAGGTCCTTCTCCCATTTTGGTGGTGCTGGGAATTGAACTCAGAACCTCAGAGAGTGCAGTGCAGCATTCTACCTACTGAGCTAAATCCCAGCCCAAGTATTCTATAACCAGAGTGTATTCCCAAGGTTTTTCTAAAAATATGGTTTTCCATTTGTTCCAGCACCATTTATTGAAAAGACTATCTTTTCTCCATGGGAGAAGGACCTGGCAATCCACTCCCAAGGCAATCCCGAAACAGGCAGCCATTAAAAACCCTATGAGGGTCTCTATGAGTCGGATACGGACTTGACAGCACCTAACAACAGCAACAATCTTTTCTCCAAGGTCAAATATTTTGGAAACATATTAGAGCACTGTAGATATAAAGTCTAAAGGAAGCAAATTCCAGAGCCATCCTACCTGATGAGCCAAGATTTCATAGACCTTCCATAACAGCTCTGTGCATTAGAGATTATTAAATTACTGGTTCAAAGTCACGTAGCTCAAGTCCCACTAGGGCAAAGTAAATGAAAGAAAAAAAAATCACCAGTGACCTCCTATAGGCCAAAATCAATGGCAACACTTTAGCCAATGTGTTATTGCCAGTATTTTGGCAATGTTAACTATAACCTTGCAACTCTTTCGCCATGACATTGAACTTTTTCCTTTTTTTCTCTCTGGCCCTTTCTTAGTTTTCTCTTGTCTCTTTGGTTGGTTTTCCCAGGAGTTTCCACTTCAACATCTTTCTCACCAATGCCTTCCCTGAATGGTGACTTTTCTTCACTCCACTGGCCCAAACCAATGCTAATGTTTCCCCAAATATTTACTACCAAGACAGATGCTTCTCCTAGTTGCCCAGAAGCATCTCCACCTTAATTATACCACAGCAGTCTAAACCCAACCTACCTAGAACTGACCCCATACTTTGTGTTGTCTAGTTCAGAGACTGCCTGCAGCCATAGCACTGCGGCGTCCGATCTCCTCAGATCTCGGAAACCAAGCAGGGTTGGGGCTGGTTAGTACTTGGATGGGAGACCACCTGGGAACATCAGGTGCTGCAGGCTTGGGAGAAGGACTCGGCAACCCACTCACAAAAAAACAATCGGTCATTGAGAACCCTATGAATAACAGAGAAGCACTGACAATAATGTTTTGCCTGTTGTATGTAGAGTTGCTATGAGCCGGATACCGACTCAGCAGCACCTAACAACAACAACAAGTTTAGAGACTGGAACTGCCTGAAAGGTCCTCAACCTCAAGCTTAAAAATTGGACATAAACCTCTCTCCCTCACTCCAAATTCTGTCACTACTTAATCTCTTATATTCACCTCTTTTTTCTACCTCCACTACTCACATTTTGTTCCAGATCTTTCCTGTTTCTTGCCTGTATATTGAAACAATCCCATCACTTCTCTCCCACCTCCAGCATGATTCCTCCTCCACCCACTCCAATCCCTTGCTTGTCACATTGTTAGAATGACCTTTCTAAAGCTATATTTGTTCATGTGCCGCCTCTACCTAAAACCCTGAAGTTTGTCTGATTGGCTTTGGGAAAAAGAAAATATGTCTTTAAAATGGTTTTTAACCATTCAAGAGGTAGACCCTGATTCTTCTCTGATGTTACTTCTCCTGACTCCCACTTACACTCCCTTTAGAGAGCCATGTTTTTCTCACCCAAGAAGGTTTCATGTGCTATTTCTTCTTCCAAGTAATTAGGATGCTTCTCCTTTATGCCCCCAGTCTCTTGTTATTTGTTGTGCTATTGTGTTATTTACTGTGCTTTATTTTAATTACATGTTTACCTCTGTCCTTTCATGTGACATAGCATCTACCTTAGGGACAACCACAAGTGGGCTGTAGCACCTTTAACCTCTATGGCCTGGTTGGCACCTAATTAGTGGGGAGGAGGGAATGAAGTCCTCTGCAGGCCATTGAGCCCCAGGTTATGATAACAATGACTGACTATTCTGGTGTTTGTGGGTTTTTATGCCCCAACATGGCATTTCGGCATCTCCTTGATCCTCAGTGGTTGGATTTCATCATATATAATCGGTCCAGTACTCTCCTCCTGCTCCCTCACATCAGACTTCCTGTCTTTGAAGATCGAGGCATTGGCCTCTAGATTGGGCCTCTTTGTAGACAGCACTCCATCCCCTGCAACCTCTGGACCCAGTTCATTTCAGCCCAGAGCTCCTTCAACTGCATGATAGGCAGCTTCTGTCCAAAGAACTGTCCTCTGCCACCTACTGGCCTCTGCTTGCCACTTGGATAGTAATTGACCATTGGAGTCCTATTGTTGTTACGTGGCATAGAGTTGTGTCTAACTCATAGTGACCCTCACAGGGTTTTCAAACACTGATTGCTTCAGGATTGTTTTGAGAATGGACTATCACGTCCTCCCACGTTTGTGGTGCTGGGGATAGAATCTACGATCTCAGAGACCACAGAGCGGCCCTCTACCAACTGAGCTAAGCCCCAGCTTGGAGTCCTAGCTGCTTGGAAATAAAATAGCACCAAGGTCTTTATACTAGGGCTTGGGATAGCTGGATGGTTATTAATGTATAACTTAAGGATATAACTGAAGTAGAAATAATCTGGTAGAAATTCTTGGCATAATTTAAAATGGAAAATAAAACGGCTTTCTAATTAACAAATGGAAAAGCGAAATCCCCCTCCTACACATACACCATGTACTTCTGGTACAAGGAGGGAGAGAGCCAGGAATGAGTAAGCAACACAGAAAACAGCAAGCAGAGGAAAAGTACAGGAGCCAAGAAACATGATCCCAGGCTCCGATATTCCTAGAAGTAACCTTGAAGAGGAGATGCGCAGAAGGTTCTAAGTGGAGGCCAGAGCCTCAGCCCCTTTGCTAATGACAGACAAGGAGCTCCAGCCCTCTAGTGAGCGGAGGCAGCAGAGCACAGGGTTGGCAAGTGGAGTAAGGGGTCTTGAGTGGTGGGACATGATGGAGTGGGTGGGGAGTGGGCTCTGTAATCAGACTGCCTGAATGTGAACACAGGTTACACCACTACTAGGACAAATCTTTAGCATCTCCGTCCCTCAGTTTTCTCATTGGGGATATTATGCTAGGTCAGACCAGAGTGAGGATTATATGAAGTGGCTGGGGCAAAGTATGCAGCACACAGAGTTTGGTAAATTTTCCTTTTTGTACCAGCACTCTGAGCACTGAGTTAACCCAAGAAAAGTTGATGGGAACTTGGCTATAGCTACTTGCAAGCTCTCCATTCTTCCCACCTTGTTCAGTCTGCCCTGACTGTTTGCTCTCAGTTCCATACTAGCCCTTTCCTTGTTCAGTTCTATATTGCGGGCTGGTGTTCCAGGTTCCCATGTGTCCTGTCTTCTGATTCATTTGGTCAGAAGCACAGGAAGAAGATTAGAGGACAGCAGGAAGGGAAACTGGAGTATTTCTTCCTTTCCCTGTCTGACTAGCAGCATCTCTGGCAGCCACATCTCAGCTCTCCCAATTTCAATGGAAAAGCCCACTATATTCCGTCTTCTATTGAGCCCAGGTAACTCTGCTCTCCCTTTCTCCCTCCTCTCTAAGTTGGCAGGGGTGCCCACTCTGGCTAATCTCTGAGTTGCCTTACTCTCTCTTATTTGATTTTCAATTCTTGTATTTCCTGTACAACCCAAGCCTGGTATTGAATTTCCTGTTTTTAGAAGATAGTGGTTTCTGTTTTCTTCTTTGAATTCTGATCAATACCCTCCCCATTCCTGTCCCAGCCATCCTATCACTCTCTGTACACTGCCTGGAGCTCAGGGACACTCTGTGAAGCTTGGGCAGCTTTAAGAAAGGGACATTGGCTGACTTACTTTCCCTTCCTCCCCTGGAAATTCCCAGACTCAGGGATGGGAAGTCCCTCCAACAGTCACATTCCCTAGCCTGAGCTATGTGGTATGATTCCCCAACAGTCCCAAACATTGCTGTTATCTATATGACAGCAAAGAAATGTTTTGGCAGAAGCCAGTCTGGGCATCAAATGCTGAAGCCCATATGTTTCTGCTAACTTCCTGCCAAAATGTTGTTGTTTGAGTTATAAAGAGCATAACTTTTTAAATTCAGAATAAAAAGAATACTCTAAACCAAGGATACATTTTAAGCCAGAAACAAAAAGGCAAACAAAAATGAGTTGCAAAAAAAATGCAAAAATATAATGGAAATGATAATCAGGAAAGAATGGTAAAGACTAAGGGATGGATGAGGGAAATGTAGAAAAAGCTACTGTCTCATCCTGAGACTTTCAAACTTGGGGTTCATCGGTAAACAATAATCCACATGACTCTCAGAATGAAGTGAAAGACAAGAGCATTTCTGTGCCTTGGTATCTTCCAACTAACAGTCAAGCAAACCTTGTGCATCTCTGGCCTCCCTGATGTTTGGATTCTGGATGCTTCCCCAGTGCAGATGCTTGCTTCTTTCCCCTTCGGTTTTTGTGACTCAGCAACACTCCTCTCCCAAATTTTTTGATTATCAGGCTTGGATGACTACTGGTCTTTCTGCTCCTTTTGCTACCTTGAGTGTAGCCACATGGTCAGCTTCAGGGAGAAGTTCCTTCACTCTTCCAGAGCATACCAGCCTAGCAGGCTTGGGCCCTATGATATCTTCCTGCCAAAGAAGAAGAAATTGACACTTTAAAAATATAGCTCATTGCCAGAAGCAGTGGTGGATGCCTGTAATCCTGGAAGAATGGGAGGCAGAGGCAGGAGGATTATGAGCTTCAGGCTGGAGGCAGCCTGTGTAATTTAGCGAGACCCTATCTCAAGATAAAAAATAGAAAAGGGGTTGGGGGTGCAGCTCAGTGGTAGAGCACTTGTAAAGCATGTGTGAGGCCGTGGGTTTGGCCCCTAGTACCAGAAAAATAGTAATAAAGAAAGAAGAAAGGAAGAAAGGAAGAAAGAAAGAAAGAAAGAGAGAAAGAGAGAAAGAAAGAGAGAGAAAGAAAGAAAGAAAGAGAGCTCAAGAAAAAGATGAGTGACAGCCCCTAGTACAAAGAGATAACAAAATAAGGGGCTGAGAGATAAGCAAATTTTCTAACATATGACCTTTTCACTCCTTGTCAGAAACTATAATGTGCAAATTTTAAAGTGCATTCAAAAATTGGCAATAACAAAAAGGAGACACTAGTAGGGAGTCATGGATACATGGCCCAGTGATTCAGAATGATTTTAAATCTAGACTCCATGCTACTGATCTCACTCATAGCCTCAGGCCCACTCCAGCAGTCACCAACAGATAGTTGCAGATATTCTAATAGCACTTAACCTCTCGCTGCCTGCTCCTTGGTTTGTTCACTTTTGCAAGAGGCATGACAAAAGTATTAGAGAGTGAAGATCACAGACAAGCATTGATGGACAGACAACCAGATTCTTCCTGCCAGGTACTTCAGGTCCCAATGGGACAATTATAAATAGTCCTCTACAGAGTATCCTAGAAGTTCCCAGGCAACTACCAGTTGCTAACAGGGACAAACCAGTTATTAATGCATCTTTCATTTCCTTTACTTCTTCTCTATCTCAGTTTCTCACTCTTTCACTATGATTCCTGGAATCACCTCCCAATCAAGTGCCTATTTGCACTAAAATCCTTGCCCCAAGTTCTCTGGAGGGGAAACTCAATTCAGATGCAATATCATCCCTTATAGCCCACCAATCAGCCCCTCCTCCAACATCCTATGGTAGTTATTCAACCTACACATGGGTTAGGGCTTCTGAAAGGAACAAGAGTAAGAAATGTGAATAACACAACAAAAACCTAAAGCCTTAATGTCAAGAAAGCAATCAAGAGACTTCTGAAAGAGAACTTGCATGGTTGCCAATGGTCAAAATTATGTTCTGTGGTTATTTTATACAGAATAGTAAGCTCTGAATTAGAATATGATATCACCATGAATAAAACCTAGAACAAATGAGAAATACTCTATTCATTTTTTATAAACCTCCTTAGGAGAGGCTATTCTATATCAAGCATTATGTTAGGACTTTATATATAATGGTATTATATACTTACCATTATTCTATTATGATTAAATAAAATTAAATTAATTTTATAATTGAGAAAGCAAAGAATTAAGGGTAATTTGCCCAAATTTTTATATTTCTTTTTTGGTTATTTTTGGATTAGTTATTGATAGGATATATGTGACAAAGACTGAGTACTCTGACCCCAAACCTAAATGCTCCAAGAAGTTTCCTAACTTTCTGCAGTTAGCCTGGAGGTACTTAATGGGTTTCTGGCCAATGAAGAATATGATAAAATAATGTAAGCCACTTCCAGGCCATCCCTAAAGTTTTCCAGTATTATTATCCAGCTCTTATATACCCCAACTTCAGCAACCTTGGAGGCCAGGTATTCTAGATGGCACAGCTATAAGACATTGAGGGCTACCTATTATGAATTACATGTTCTGTGAGCTATATTTAATCTTTATTTTTATGTTACTGAAAGTTGAAATGTTGACTATTCTGGAAACTAGAGAGGGGCATTTTATTTTTGCTTTTTATTATGCCTTTGGAACTCAGGGCACCAGTATGTAGCTTTGGATTAGTGGGCAACTAGCCAACAGTGAAAAAACTAATATCAGAGGCTAGAAATTTTTTTCATATTATCTTATGCAGAAGCAAAATATTTAGAGAATTTGCCACCTTCTATCATTTGTGAGATTTCCTCTAGGAAAAAAGGTTGTCATACAGTATGTTAGTATGTGTGTTGGCTCCTGTTAGCTATGTTTGGCAATATATTATATAGAATATGTGAATTCAGAAGAGAATAAACCAGTTCACAAATATAAATCAAGTCCAGAAATTTGAAGTGTTATCGCCTTGGAAAAGCCTATTTCTTCTAGATTCTGAAAGGTAAGAAGTGGAATTAAACAAAGGATTTGAGTGGCAAAAAAACAATAAAAGATAAACAAAGTACCTCTGAGCCCAGATCAGATTGAGAACGTGATCTTCCTCTCCAAACTTCAAATATCAGTGTAGTCACCATGAAGTTGAAACAAACAGGAAAGAAGGAAAGAAAACAATGAAATAGAGTAGATTTGAAACTATATCTAGAAAATTACATTAGGGCTGTCTATTAGCACATGGATCTGATTTGTTTGTTGTTGTTGTTCGGTGCTATCGAGTCAGTATCTGACTCATAGCGACCCTCTGTACAACAGGGGAAACACTATTGTCAATGCTTCTCTACTGTTCATAGGGTTTTCAATGGCAGATTGATTTTTGGGAGGGGGTTGCCAGGTCCGTCTCCCAAGCCTACAGCACCTGCTTTTCCCAGGCAGTCTCCCGTCCAGGTACTAACCAGGCCCGACCCTGCTTAGCTTCCGAGATCTGACGGGATCAGATGCCCCAGGGCTATAGCTGCAGGCTGGATCTGATTAGAATCAAATAAATCAAAGGTCTACTGAGTTTTTGAGGCAATAGTATTCCCCACAGAAAACTATGAGCCTGGCTGTGGATGTAGCTCAGTGGCAAAACACTTGTGTAGCATATTCAAGCCCTGAGTTCAATTCCCAGCACCTCAAGAAAAACTAAAACCAACAAACCAACCAACCAACAAAGAAACAAAAAAAACTTACTTTCAAGGTGTGGTGTCACACACTTGTAATCCCAGCAATCAGGAGACTGAGGCAGGGGGATAACTGCAAGTTCAGGGCCACCCTGGACTATACAGGGAATTCCAGGCCAGCTGGGAGACCCAGTCTCAAGATAAGCAAATAAAAAAACTCCACCAAACTATCATCCTGGAATAAAAAAAGGATATTTAGTGCCAAATCATCCATCAGTAGCAGCAAGCATTGAAGGCTATACAGTCTGGAATTGATTCCTCACACCAATTTCAGAAGTGGCTGAAGACATGATGTGAGAAAACCCTCCTGGGGGTCAGAAGCAGAGCTCATCAAGGAATTTTTCTCACCCAGAAGTGTAGGATTCTTCAAAATGTACTGAGCAGGATTTCTGAACTGCAGATCTATGATTACTTTGTATCTCCTTTTTGTCTGTTTTCTGAGCGCAGCATTGATTATAGTGGTTCTGTATATCCATTTCACCACTGTACATTGGATGAGTTAGATAATTCATCATTTCAAAGGGCACTGCTCTGTGGACCAGGCTTGATAGAGACTAATGTGTATCACCCAGAGATCATTGACTTTTAAGCTGAATGCAGTGGCTTTTAGGATTGGCTGTCTTGGTAGAAGGGAGAAGAGAGTGATGATATTTGAGGGAGGAAGGAGCAAAGGATGTATGGAAATAAGTCAGACTGAGGCAGAGCTGTTGTGATGCTCTGTGCATATGGGTTTCCCAGCTTCCTTAGTGGTCAGGTTGGGCTGATGTGCCTAGGTTATCCATGAAGTATAGGTAGAATCCCTTTTCCTCTGTCATAATGACATTGAAGACCTTGACTTCCTGCAGTGTGTTGACAAGTTCAAAGACTGTCTCTATATATTGAACTTTGTGTGCTGGAAGTACATATTCATGAAATTAAGCCGCTGAGATTTTAGAGTTTATTTGTAACTATATCATAACTTGGACTTTTCTGACTAATGTCCTCTCCTATTCTGTCAGAGAATATAAATAATATGAGAAATTTTAAGATATGTTTTAGAGCTAAGGAAATGAATGGTTTCAAAACATTTCTAAACCTACTAGGGATTGGAGCAACTTAGATAACTCTAAACAAATTTGAGATGAAGTCAGTCAGCGTTCTTGTTCTATTTCATAATGGATATTATGTATAAGATGAAATAAGATTTTAGAATTTTGAGAGATGACATTTTATATAAGCTGAAAATTAAATCCAAAGGTCTGTTTCCAAGCAATTTTTGAAGAAAGCTATTTTGAAAAAGGTTGCACTCTGCCATTGCTACAAGTATTGGCTTAGCCACTCTATTAGATTTCTCTGCCTCTTCATCATAAGGTTTAACTTCATGTTTATAGTATTCTATCTTCTGATGCACAAATCCATGAATTTGCTCAAAAAAAATTTAGCAGTGTTTTCTCATCTTCTGGGTCAGAGAAGGTACTTGCTCAAGAAGAATGACAGCATCATGCTCAGCAAAATTGAACAACGTAGGATTCTTTAAACAGTAAACATCTTCAAAATCTTTGAGAGTACTGTAGACCAATACTCCTACCTGGAATGATGGGTAGTTTATTATGCAGTGATGCAGACTAACTACACAGTTACCTTTACATATGGCAGAATCCAACACCAAACATTTGGATACAACATTCCCATTTCAGATATTATATTTGTTGGCATTTCTTGATTGAAAAATAGAAGGAAGAGTAGTCGTTAGAAAGATGCTACAGTTCTTGCCCTGCAAAAAAAAGTCTGGAACAATGATTGTATATCTGTTGCTGTAATCAGTTATCATCCATATGTCTGGAATTTGGCATTTGCTAGCTTAATAAATCTTTAGTGACAACAACAGTTTTGCCTGTGTTAACCAGTTTGTTGCTATAAGGCTTGAGCTGTTCAATTGGATTACACGCCTCATTACTCTATACTATGATCTTATGGCCAATGTTATATGGACAAGGAAGAATGCTGTTAGCCATTGGAATAATT
The DNA here is from genome assembly GCA_007922755.1 of Pedetes capensis. Classification (NCBI taxonomy): domain Eukaryota; kingdom Metazoa; phylum Chordata; class Mammalia; order Rodentia; family Pedetidae; genus Pedetes; species Pedetes capensis. The sequence continues at coordinate 93,969 of VMDO01003955.1, forward strand.
AATGGTTTCTTGTTATGGAACTGAAGTGCAGGTCAGAAATTATTTGCCCCAGCCATTGGCATGATATCTGCCTTCTAATCACCAGGAGGAGAAAAAAAAAAGTGAGAAGAGGTTCTTGTTTTCCCCAAACTCAGTGTTGTTTTGCATTCATTCCCACTTTCTCTGTCAGTCCCATCACCTCCATATGGATACTTCCTCTTCCAAGAATCTACTTCACATTTTTACAGAAGTGAATTCCTAATGCTGACACTGTTGGCTACCCACCAAGCCTCCTTTCTTCCTTTCAGAAACCTTCTTATTTTCAGATATCTAATTGTCCACCAAAACTCAGGTTTTCCCTTTTGTTACTGAGCATGCTACCTTTATTTCCAATGCTGCCAGGCATGGACCTGTACCCTCCACCTATATGAAGTCCGCCTCTCTGGCTGTGAAGCTGCTGTGTTTCATGGTCCCATCTTGAACAAAGTGTCTTCAGTCCCTCTGCAGGGAGTGCTTTTCCTCCAGACAATCCATCACTTGCTTCCTTACTCTTTCAAGTCTTTGCTTAACTGTCACTTTCTTCCTTGACTACCCTATTTAAAATTTCAGTTTCTCACTCTATGATTTCTTTGTTTGCTTTGTCTTGGGTTTTCTTGAGACAGGATCCTGCTATGTAGCCCTGGCTGACTTCCAATTTGTTATGTAGCCCAGGCTGTCCCCAAACTCACAATCCTCCTGTTTTAGCCTCCCAAGTACTGGGATTACAGGTGTGTACCACCTTGTCCAGCCTTTACTCTAGCCTTTGAATTCCGTATTCTTGTCTAATGCATCTGAAATACTATATGTTTTATTCATTTACTTATCATCTGTTTTCCACATTTAAATGCAACTGAGTGTGTACATGTGCATGAATGTGTGTGTGTGTGTGTGTGTGTTACTAGGGAATAAACCCCATGCCTCATACATGCTAGGTAAGTGTAGCAAGATCACCAATCCTTTTAATTTTATCTTGGACCAGTCTTGCTAAATTGCCCAGGCTGGTCTTAAACTTACCATCCTTCTGCTTCAGCCTCCCCAAGTAGATCAGGTTTGTGTTACCACATCTGGCTTAAATGCAATCTTCATGGAGACAAAGTGTTTGTCTGGATATTCATTGAGGACTATGTTTGGCATATGTAATACAAATTGTGGACTAAAGGACTAAATTAAGATGAGTTCTTGATTCCAGAATCAGATGAGGGGCTACGACATGTCAACATATTTGGAAAGGATATACTCTGAGGCTGGGTTTAACTCACTTCATAGAGTGCTGCTTTGCACTTTCTGAGGCTCTGAGTTCAATTCCCAGCACTGAAATAACAGGAGAAAGACCTGACAGTACACGCCCAAAACAACCGACCATTGAAAACCCTATAAGTAGCAGAGAAGTACTGACGTAGTGCTAGGCATGACAGTGTTAGGGAGTGTTTCATCTGTTGTACATAGGGTCACTATGAGTCAGAACTGACTTGATGGGGCACCTAAAAACAAAAACAACAACAATAACATACTTTGAGGAGTATAAGGGGCCCAGGAATGCCAGGTCAATGCCAGGATGAGCCATTTTGGATCTGATGCAAAAGGAAAAGTCAGTAGTATTGATCTTGTCTTTATTTTTCATCTTTGTATTTTGTTCACCATAGATTTTTTGCACTACTTTCATTTTTTATGTATTAAAACATTGCCTACAGCCATACCACCTGGCATCCAATCCCATCAGACCTAGGAAGCTAAACAGGGTTGGGCTTGGTTAGTACTTGGATGGGAGACCTTCTGAGAACACCAGGTGCTATAGGTTTGTGAGAAAGGCCTGGCAGCCTACTCCTAAAAAGCAATCAGATATTGAAGACCCTATGAGTAGCAGAAAATCACTGACATAGTGCCAGGCATGGCACAGTGTTGGGGAGTGTTTCTTTCTGGTATACATTAGGATAGCTATGTGTCAGACCTATCTTGACAGCACCTAACAACAACAATTAAAATATTATTTGATTATTGAGGTATCACACTAAAACTTAAAATATGTCATCTGTTTTGGCTTTAATATATATCTACTAACATTTTATAAGTAAAGTAAAAACTCATATTACAATTTGTTAAAATGACAGTAATTTGAAAAAATCTTTGGTATTTAACATGAAAGTTTCTTCTTGGTATTTTTAACTGAAACTTTATTTAATTATGGAACAAAAGTAAAGGACAAAATATAAAGCCACTTCAACAAAAAGATAACAACACACCCTTCAAAAGAATATGAGTCTTAGTGACTCAATGTCATAGGTTATGTCCCTGTTAGGGCACATCCCCAGTGAAGTGCTAAGTGCCGTCTCTAAAGAGGAAATCTGAACACAGTGCCAAAAAAGGGGATTTGTGAGAGACCATTAATGAAAATGATGTTAATAATGATGATGTTGGGAATGATGGTATTTAAAGTGCCAATGTATCTCATTAAGAATTAGAGTATTAAGTCAAAACTTAAGGCAAAAGTGATATGTCATCAAAATTTTCCTTCATGTCTTAAAGACTCATCTGGAGAAAAATAAAGCAAACAAAGCACAAAAAAAAAGAAAGAAAGAAAAGAAAAGAAAAACAGTAGAAGAAATAAACGCATAGCTCTACATAAGCCTAACACATCTAGTTTTTCTTCCATAATCAGACCAGATTGGTTCTTCTTCATATGTATACCAGGTGAAGTAGGGGTCTCACATTTCAAGGACATGGTGTATAGCAAATACATACTTTACAGATCTCTTAGACGTTGGGAGATACTCGTGGTATGAGAGACACACAGGAACTAACACTGACCAAGAGACCTGAAAATCCACAGCTCATTTCTCATGCTTACTTTAAGTCTCACACTCATGTAGTTACTACACAAATTAAAAAGATGCTTATCTTTCTTTTTCTTGATCCATTGAAGACATATGTTGAGCTGAATTCACCCAAGATACAACTCTGCTATCTTGACCATCTCCTGTCTGCAGACATGTGCTCATGGTTTATGTGCATTATCACTTAGTTTTCAAAACAGCTGTCTCGTAGGCATGTTATGCTCCTTTTATAAACAAGAGCAATAAGGATCAGAAAAGTCCACTTTTCAGAAAAGGTCACAGAACAAATCTTAGAATGGAAAATTAAAGTAGGAATTCAAAGACTTTCCTCTTTACCACTCTACAACATTGTTCATTTTTGCCATTGGGTCACTTAAGTCTAAGTTATCAGAACCTGACCTTAGCCTCATTCAGTATCATCTCATGTACTATTTTATCTTTACTTGCATTTTTCCTACATAGTATATAGAACCCCCAAGCACTGTGGGGTTTGTGTGTTGCAGTGGTGCTGAAATCTATGCCACTGGTATCTCAGATACCAGCTGGGCCACGCATAGTAGACAAGTTTCAGCTGAGCTTCTAGACTAAGACAGACTAGGGCGAAGGACCTAGCAGCCCACTCCTGAAACAATTAGCCATTGAAAACCCTATGAATAGCAGACAAACACTGTCAGATATAGTGCCAGAAAATGAGCCCCACCAGGCTGGAAGAAATTTAAGAAATGACTAGGGAAGGGTCCCTTCCTCAAAGTGGAGTTGACCTTAATGATGGGAATGGAGTAAAGCCCCTGGGACCTCCTTTTGGTGATGTGCCATGATTGGAAATGAGAAGAAACATAATGACTGCAACAGTGTGCTCAAACACAAAAAGATCAGTTGTGTGCATGGCACTGTGTCTGATAGTTTCTTTATGCTGTACTTAGTGTCACTATGAGTTGGATCAGACTTTTCAGCACCCAAAACAAGTATATAGAAAGGTCACCTGGCCTGGAAAATGGATGACAAATTTTTTTCTTGGTTCTGTCACTGGCTTCATTTGTGATTTTAGGCAAGTACTTTGAGTTCTCAAGGATTGAATTAAGTTATAAAATAAAGGATTTTTTTTATTAGACTATGTTATCATCTTCATAGCTCAAACATTATTCCATTTCATGATTTAGTGTATCTGTAGTTTACACAAAGCTCTTAACTGGTAAAGCCTGATGGTGACTTTGTATTGAACAGTTGTCACTTTCAAACCATTGCTCCAAAGCCAAGGTAGGACTTAAAAGTGAGGTAGGAAACAATTATAGATGAAAGAGAATTTCAGTGAAGGGGATACACTCAGGCTCAAAAATATTCTTTGTGGGTGTGTGCTCCAAAAGCCAAGAATATCTATGCCACTTCTTTGGTACAAAGCAGGAGATATTTTGACAGAAGAAAAGTGTTTCATACATATGTAGCTCTGTTGGACTCCCACCATTCCAGTTTTACAAGGCTGTGGGTAAAAACAACTATGAATAAGCCAGCCATTTTCTGAGTAACAGAAGTAACATTACTGAACTCTCTACCCGAGAGGAAGAAAGACTGAGGCAAGCCTCACAGCTAACTGTTCAGTTATTCACACAGAGCAACTGAAAGGTGTTTGAAATCAACACCAAAGCATTAGTGCCAGGGCAGGCTCTTCAAGGACAGATGTAGAGTTGGACATAGTGAACCACACAGTATTGTGACTGTGGCCGGGCACCACCACTTAAACTAAGACCTTCACCAACACCTTGATAAGGGATGATACATAGTGGACAATGAACTTTCCTTGACAGTATTTATGTTTTGCAGTGTGTATGTACACTTAACTGTGACTCTACCATATGTAGTTCACTTTAGAAGGTAAGTTTAGTTTTTCTCAAGTAATTTTTAAAATGTCTTTATTACGTTCCACCTTCTTTCTGTTGTCTCCTTTCCCCTACCAACACATTTGCTGGCTGCCTAGTTTGTCTTCTGATGCTCTGTATACAATGGTGAACAAAAAATAGACATTTTTCCTGTTTCATAGAGTTTTGGGACTTTGGGGCCAACGTGAAATCTTTTCTAGTCATATTAAAGAGGGCTCGATGAATCAGGGGAGAATAATTGATATTTTTATTCACTATTACAGTTCCCAGGACTGGAAATAATTTTTCATACATAAACGTTCCTGTTGAGCAACAAAGCTTGAAGTAGCTCACCTGTTTGTGCCATCTCCTTAAACTTCTGGGGAAGCAGCAGGCAACGTATTTCAAAATGCAAGAACTTTCAACAGTTACTTTCACTAGGGTGGGCAAGACTCCAGAACAAATACTTTAGGAGAACTTCCTCAGAAAATGACTTGACACAATTTCAGATTATGTCTTAGTACATTTATTGAACACACACATGGTATTACATACCAGAGTATCTGCTATAGACTAGTAATTGAGTAGCCACTACTGTTCACTGCAGGGCACTCAAAAGTGAATGAGATATGGTTCTTACAATAGGGGGCATAATCCAAGTATTTGTAAGGTACTGAGGTAGTGTAGAGAAATGACAGAGTACTCTGTAAGGCCAAAGAAGGGCTCCTGCAGTAGAAAGCTCTTAAAGATTTGAAAAGTGGAATGGGAGTTTTCTAGACCCAGGGGATGGGGAGCTAGGATGGAGTAAGGAGAGGTAGAGTGTGAAGGGCATTCAAAGCCATGGAGGTATATAGTGGGAAGGAAACATAAAACTTGAGGCTAGATCAGCTAGAAGATGCAAGTGAAGTTGAGAATAACATGCTGATCCTTTCATGTCTACAATGAGCTTAGATTTTATCTGCTAGTCTAGGTAATGAGGGAGCTACTGCTAAGTAAGTTTAATACTGGAGAATGACAACATTTCACTAGCTTCTCTTTTTTTTTTTTTTTTTTTTTTTTTTTTCTGGAGCTGTGGCAGACAAGGCTTTTGCATAGGACCATGTAGGCCATGCTCAAAATTATCCCTTCCCCACAATGATCCATCAAGTAACATGGTCCAGATGTTTCAACCTCAGAAGAAGTCCTGCTCATCCTCATCCTTCTGAAAAGCTGCAGTTGGCAAGTGACTCAAGTCTTGTGACCAAAGATCGGGCCCTGTGTCCCATTCCAATTTCTCTCCAGAGAAGCTATCAGGTTATCAGGAAAAGAACTCTGGGTCTGAGACAGGCTGGGTGATTTGGCTTCTTCTGGGCTATGAATTCCAGGCATCATCTGTTAGGTATGATCTAGTAGGTCAAAAGTAACAAAATCAACTCAATCTAACTTAATAAATGAGAATTAAAATTTGAATATATTACTCAGTGATGCAGTGGTAGCTCAAGGAACCTAAGTGCAATGACAAGATCACTTCAGGAAGGACTCTTAGCGGGAACTGGAGCCTTCAAACACACAGGGAGTACTCTCTCCCTTTCTTTCATTTTTATCAGTGTTCATGTGTTCTGTATTATTACTATTTTTCTTCCTTCTCTGTGGACAATCTCTCTGCTTGCTTGTTCATGTGGAAGCAACAACTTTAGTTCTCAACTCTTTATGTTATAAACGCAGCCATATTGAAAGACTGCCTTATTAAGTGCCAATTCCAAATTCCCAGGAGAAGATTTGATTGGCTTACCTTGGTGCAGGAGTTATTGCTGGCCCAATCAGTCATTTCTAAGGGTAGATGTCATACTCCCAAACTGACAGGAGGGGCCCATGTCTGTGACTTTGTTATGATTTGAATATAAAATATCCCCCACAGGATCCTGTGTTTAAATACTTAGGCCACCACTGGTGGTGCTATTTTGGGAGGCTGTGGAAACCTTCAGGAGGTTGGACTTAGCTGGTGGAAGTAGGTCATTCAGCATGAGGCTTTGAAGGTAATACCCACATTTATTTCCAGCTCATTCTCTGCTTTCTGCTCTACTGTGAGTAAACAACTCTCTTCCACTTCAAGCTCCCACTGTCATCTCTGCCATGCCTTCCCCACCACTACGGACTAACCCTATGAAACCATGAGCCAAAATAAAATTTTTCCTTCTTTAAGTTGTTTCTGTCAGGTATTTTGGCCACACCAATGCAAAAGCTAACTAATACAGACATTAAGGATCAAATAGAAGGTAGAAGAGAATAGTTCCAAAGTGAAGGAATTACTTGAGAGCTAGGCAGATACATTGAAAGTATGTCTTATAAATACATATATAATTGTATAGGCCAAACACGCACACGTGCACACACACGCACACACGGGTAAACAGTATCCAACTGTTCCCAGTAAAAACATAATGATGATAATAACAATGGTTAAGCAAAATTGTAATTACTTAAACTTCTACAGTCAACAAAAAAGTAATTTTTAAGAAAAAGTTCACCATTATAGCTTTTCTATTTCCCTCAACTCAGAGATTGAATTCCACAAGTCCTATGATTTCTACCAATGCTACAATTCTTTAATAAAAGGCAAAGGGAACTGTCAGGCATAGTGAACATGAACTTCCACATGTCTTGAAGTGGCCAGCAGGAAAATAGCTTTACTTTAGTGAGATATTTTGCAGTGCCATGGCTACACCTATGAATAAAGTTTTTACTTAAACCAACACTTAGCTGCTTATCCACTAGCTTTACTTTGATCTATATAATACTTGACAATTTGCAAAAAATCAAATGAACCCTCAAATAACACAAATTTTTCTCTATTTGCCAATAGTCAATAGAAAATGCTATAGTGTTGTTGTTGTTGTTGTTGTTGTTGTTGCTGCTGCTGCTGCTGTTGTTATGATAGTGGATGTTGCTTTGGGCTGGGCAGTTGAGCCCGGAGGCTGGCATGTGCTAGGCAAGTCCTCTGTCTCTGAGCTGTACCCCTAGCCCATGCCCTCTTATTTTTGCAATACCTGGGAGTTGAACCCAGGGCCTCACACACGCTTTTCAAGTGTTTTCTTACTGGGCTGCACCCTCCACCCCATTTTTTGTTTTTTACTTTGAGATAGGGTCTCACAGGCTGCCTTTGTCCTTGAGTTCAAGATCTTCCTGCCTTAGCCTCTGAGTAGCCTTGATTATGTGTGTACGACACCAAGTCAAATCCTTTGTTATTTTTTATCTTGAGACAGGTCTCACTAAATTGCAAAGGCTGCCTCTGGCCTCAAACTCAGAATCCTCCTGCCTCAACTTCCTGATTTGCTAAGATTACAGAAGTATGCTATAGTGCCTGGTTTTGCTATAGGTTTTAGTAGCAATTACCACTGTGGTGTTGCAACAAAATTTAAGACAAAAGCCATTATTATAAACTAAAAGTTAATAAAGAATAAAAAATGAGCTTCAGATGCAGTCCAGGGGGAGAGCACTTGCAAAGTATGTGCGTGGCCCTGGGTTCAATATCCAAGTACTACATAAAAAAATTAAAAAAATTTAAAAAGCCTAAAATTTAAAATGACAGGTGTCTACTTTTAAGGCATTGATTTGTAAAAGTCTGAATTATACATACAAGTTCTGGCATGTTTGTTTTAAAAAGTCAATACTATTACCGTATTATTCTTATATTTCAAATTTATAGATATTAATTAGATAAAGAAAGGACTGTTCAGGGTTCAAATATTTGACAATATAATGCTTTTTACATTCTGTAGTTACCCTCTCACTTTCTCAAGCTAAAAGATGAGGGGTTAAGAGAAGATACACAAAGATCTCAAAGTATATATGAATTCCCCTGAAAATGGAAAAGAAAGGGAATAGACAATGTGCATTAATGTCATTTCAGCCTCCTGCATAATTTAGGGCTCTCTGCAGGCTGACTTGGTTTAAATCAGTGGTCCCTCACATGACTACATTCACATATCCTTACATTATAACTCTACTTATTAATTTTTGCAGGAAAGTATTCTGGAGGCGATTTCCACTTAAAGTTCTTCACACAGATGATAATGGTAGACATGACATCTAAAATTACTCTGATTTTCTTTAGTCTAACAAGTCATTTCTTCCTATCACAAATTTAGAAACCCCCAAGTACATGGGGCCAAGCGATATTTTTAAATGCACAAAACAAAATCTTCATCTTATATATATTTCCATTAGGAAGAAAAAATATGCAAATCTGTCAGCTTGAAGCTGAGGGATACATAGGCAGTTGCCGACAAAACACTCATTTGAAATACAATTTCTCTGCAGCCATTGGATTCCCCTGCCCACCCTTTCCCCAACTGTCTGGACTAGATGGGGGAGAGAGGTTACTTAGCTATGAATGTATTTCCCATATTGGAAAAGCAGGAATGGAGCTAATGTACTGTGTATTCAAATGAGACTCTTTAAAGCAGAGTTGAATTGAACTCTGATGCAAATCACAGTGGCAGGAGCACTTTCTGCTGCCCTTTGTCCTTTCTGTCTGTGTCCTTAAGCACACAGTCAAGGACTCCCAGCTGAGATGTTTAGCCTTCTGAGAAAGTAAACAATCTTGTCCTCCCTCCTATAATATAGACATGCTCATGATGTGCCCTGCCTGCTGACAATGTGGCAGCCAGATCATTCTCATCTAAGGTGGGGCATGGTGGGGGAGGGCTCCCAAAGACCTGACCAGAAACAGAAAGGGAAGGCAAGCCAGCTCTGTGATGGGGGAAGCAATGAAAATAAGGGATAATAGATGCTAAGAGGAGAGGAGGGTCTGAAATTCATTAGCAAGAAAGAAAAGGGGAAAAATGAAAAGAAAAGGTGATCCTGTACATATATGAATAAAATGTATTTGTAATTACACATAATTCCTTCCCTGCAACTCACAGCCAAAGGCAAGACTGAAAAGCAAGCTCAGCATCTCAGCGAGAAGGGTTCTTTCCCACCGGAAATGCTTGGATAAACAAATCAAACAAGATTAAGAAAATCTACCCACCCAAGGGTGGTACATTTATATTTAAAACATATTTTGGGCTTGAACTGGGTTCTTAAGCATAAAATGCTGCTTCCTATTCTGCTCCCTACCCCACTAATGCCTCCATTGCTGAAAGAATTTCTGCTGGGCAAGGCTTTCTAGTTATACATGCCATTCCCGTGCATACTCACCCACAGTCAGTGGGGGTAAAGCCAAATGAAATTATTGTATTCCACATGCTCCTTGACCCCTTGGCTTTCTGCTGCCCTCCCCCCATCCTTGGTCTCTTCATTCAAATAAGTTGAAGATTCACTGGGAAAATGATGCACAGCATTGAGAGAAACTCTCCGTATCATTTGCCAGGAAGTTGACCCCTAAATAGCCTTGTAAGGTAGGACCAGAACCAGGATAGAGGGCTATCCCTGGGAACTGTCTGGTGGCTGAGCTAATGCAAGAATAAAATAACATGTGATCTCCTTTAAAAATTGCTGAATAAAATTCAGCAGGGCAATTTAAATATATGAGCTAATTATCTGTTACAAGGGAATTAAAAATATGGAAAGTTTTACAAAGCATACTGATTTTTTTAAAAATAATTTTGCTTCTGCTACTTCTGCTATCTAAAATGTCAGCTCCACTTGCAGGATCCTATCATATTCCTTCAGTTTTCATGATTCTTTTTATTATTCATAAGAAAGAAAAGATTCCCATTTCATAATACCATAATATAATGAGAAACAACCTGCTCTGAATGGACATGAGAAACAGAATTTTGGAAGAGTGGACACCTTATGACTTCCTCTGATGTACTCAGTCTGTTGCAACACTGAATGTGTTTGTACACGTTAATTTGGGCCCAATCTGCATATATATAGATGCTAAACAGAATTTGCAAAAGACACAGTCATGGTGAAATTTAATGTTCAGCAAACACAGTTCCCATTTCTTATCTATGTGATGAGTTAAGGTCAATGACATTAAGCCCATCACAGAAGTGGGCACTGTTATTATTATAGCATACAGCCTTGTAAAGCAAATATAAAATTGACCATAGTTTCTTTATTTCTCCATCACTGGTGGCCATTGACAATTATTTCCCAGCATGATAGACCTTTATTTCATTGAAAAAGACATAACTTCATATAAATTGTTGTGAGTTGGAGGGTTAGAGACAATTTTTTATTCTTATAAAGGTAATTATCTGCCCTCTCCCATGTCAAGCACATCTATATCATTTCAACTACTTTAACAAATGGAAAACCAAGAAAGCAAAATGTTCAATAATATCCTGCATTAGGATCCCCAGAAATCAAAAGAATGTTTGTTTCTAGATGAGTGGAGGACAAAAGAGAAGGTAATAGTTTTGGAGGACAGGACTCTGACCACCAAATGAAGGCAGCAGAGATAGCCTTCAGAACACCAGTTAGAGCTAATTTACAGTATCAGCAGTGGGCAAGAATCGTCACCAGCCTGCTTGGCCATAGGTAAGTGCTGGCTGTCAGGGATACCGTGCCTTTGTTTTGGGAAACCAAGAATAAAAGTGATCAGAGAGAGATGTGGATTTTAACATGCAGTGCACAGGTGTGAAACAGTCTTTGCTTGCTGCCTTTCCCAAATAAGGTTTCCTGCTGAGTCACAAGATGTACCAGATTCCCCTGGGGTTTGTGTACATGGAAGGGCAACAGCACTGGGCTCAAGAATTTGAATCTGATAGATTTTGATATGCTCTGCCTCTCTCAAGACAACATGGCTTTCCCTGGTTTTCAATTAATCACTTCTTCCCAGAATCTTTTTTGGGTGAATGAAGAATGCAGCAAGATATTTTGTAGGGCTGCCAGGAGGTCAGAGATCAGCTCTAGAAGCTGAAAAATAATTAGCTGACATGCTTTGAGGAAACTCTCTTTGGGAAAAGTCTTATGCAACACTGCAGAAGGAAAAGCAGAAAAGAAATAGGAAAAGAGAAAAGAAAGAATAGACGAGAGAAAAGCATAGAGATTTACTAAAGGAAGACAAACTAAAATTGCTATTATTTGTCCTTTCAAAGGTATTTGAAAGGATTTCTCTTCAACTTGCCCTACAACATTCCTGTTCTGTTCCCCTCAGTGAATAAACAGCAAACCATTTCTTCAGGAGTAAACTGTGTTTACTGCATACACAATTAACCATAGTGCTTGCACATCTTTAGAGTTGTTTTCATTCAGTCTGCTTGTGTGGAGGAGCTTGGGAATACACAAATCATCAAAACTCAGCAAAACTCACTCCAACCTGTATGCAAGAAACCCAGTCTGCTCTTCTGACAGCCTTCAAGACTTCAAAGATGCCCTTGATCCCACTCAAACAATGCAAGCTAAAGGCCAAATAACTGATCATCTATCTGACTTCCTAACACTTTTCCTTTCATTTGGAGGACTTACTATGTCTGCCTGCAATCTACAAGGTCGCAGGATGTATATGTTGATGCTCATGCTTTCCATGGCTCCTAATTGTTTCTATTCTTTGAAGGTGGCCCTGTGGCTGGGGAATGGGGCAGGGTCTAGAGGAGCCAGGAGCTACAGTCCTCTGCTTCATTTTAACTCTTCAACAATAAAACAGCATTTATGGAATATCCCAAAGTTCCTCTACTCTGTGATTTCTGGCCCACGCAAAAGACAGTGTTGTTGTTGTTGTTGTTGTTGTTGTTGTTGTTGTTGTTAGGTGCCATCGAGTTGTGTCCCACTCATAGCAACCCTCACTGGGTTTTCAATGGTTGATTGCTTTGAGATTTAGCAAAACCATATTTTGACAAACTTTGAGAAATGAGAAAATGGTCACTCATGGATGGACGCTCTGTGTATCTGGTTTCCTGTTTTGGCTGATCAAATGAAAACAATTAAGGGTGGTCTAAGGGTCAGTGGACATTTGGGGTTCAGATCAAGGAAATCTGTGTGATTTCCAGATAATAATAAAAAATAACATATTTAGAAAGGTCATAATAATTTAGATGTGCTGTGGGGGTCCTAGATTTCGGTTCCAGTCATAGTAATAATGGCAAGACTTACATAGCATTTAGTATGACCTTGATGCAATTTGAAATGCCTTGCATGTACTTAATTACTTCATCCTCACAATGACCTTGTAAGGGAAGTAATAGAGTTATTCTTCTCTCATAAATGAGACAACTACAGCTCAGAGAGTTTAAGTAATTTGACTTTGATCACTAATGAGTGGTGGAGACAGACTTGAACTCAGGCAGGCTGGTTCTACAGCCCATGATCTTGGCTACTACATGAATACCCTTAAATATAGAGATAAAGATTCCCATCTGTGTTGAAAGATATTTTTCCCATCCTTACACTTACCTTTCGTGCTTATTGCTTGCTGAATGAGAAGAGGGTTCTGACACATTCCTTGCCAAATTTTGAGTATTCAATGACAGGAACATGTTATCAAATAAAACATTAAAAGATGATTTTTAGAAATCCTCAATAGAACTCCTAGTTCTCTGGGTACTTACTCCCAAGTCTCTTGTTATTCAAAGTAGGCCTATAATAATTGCAAGCTTGTACATTTCAGCGTGATCTTAAGGAGAAAAATGTAGTCTGTAACCTGCACTCACAGTATCAGATTTTTTTCTCAAAGACATTATTACAGTTAAAATGAATTAATTGTTCTTTTATTGGTTCAACATTTGCCTCCTTTGCTGGGCTCACTTCTCCATTTCTGAGCATATCCTATGTCCAACACTCAGTAAATGCTCAAGAAATATTTGTTGAACAAATGAACAAATAAACAAATGAATGAATATAGCCCACCAGCATCTTCCTAGCTCACCAACGTCAGATTTTCCCTCTAGTGGTTATTACCCCATGGAAATTCAGGCGACATATGGAATGTTTACCCTGTGCTCTTACTTGGCAATTCACCAAGGAATTTTCCTGTTCACTAGCAGATTCACATGCTTGCTTTGTTTAAGAGGGATTTCAGTGTGTTACACAGGGGATTTTTTTTCCCAAGGACATGATTATTCCTGGCTTGATCCTGCTGCTGTGATATGGCCATGTTTGGCACAGAGCTCACGTGGCACGGGATTAGGCTGTCCTCATTGTATGAAGTGACTGGGACACGTTGCTGTGCTTATTAGAGTGGGGCATTGTGGATCACTTTACAAAGGCAACAGCTGCAGCCATTACTCCAACAGTTATGTCATAATTTGGTGTGTGTGACACCTCTGCATGGCACACGCAACAAAAACATTTATTCTTCTCATCTGTCAATATATTTGTGCCTCTCATCTCTCTCTTTCTCTTTTTTTGCCTCTTTTCACGAGTGGCAGAATGCATCCCAATTCCCAGACAATTGGCCTCTCTGCAGAAATATTCTTAAGGCAGCTGCTTTCTTATAGCACATTTTTCAATGATTATATACATTTTTTTCTTTAATAAGAAACAGGCTTTTTGAAATGCGAGGACAGTTTCAAAGCACATAATGATATTCAATTAGCCAAATATGGACAACACCTCAGTGGGGTAGGTTAGTACAAACATTCTATTTGACTCTTGAGGAAACTGAGACTTTCATGAGATTATCTGGTCTCAAAGACACCAAATCCTTAGAACAGGCCAGAGGAGGGCACTTTTCATAATGTACTCATTCCACCTCTGCCCCAAAATGATACAGGATCTGAGACAGTGTGAGATAATCCCCCAATTAGGTGCCGGAGGAAAGTGTGCTGAAATGGCTTATCTGAAGTCACACAGTTAATCAACACTAGAGCAGGATTAAGCTCAGGGTTGCTGGATCACGGCCATGTGCATATTATACTTCTCTAAAGCCATTAGTCTGTGAGTGAACTTGACAATCATTGGTGTGACCAGGGTTGAAACATTGGGCTCAGGTGTTCCGATCCAGGCGTGACATGAATGTATGGCAAAGACACCAGTAGCATATGAAATCAAACTTTCCTGACAACTTCATTTTTTCCCTGAGAACTGAGATGTTCTGGCCCTATGGGGTGTGTATCTCCTTCTACTTACATAGCCAGGAAGGGTTGAGTTTGCTTAGAACCTGGACCATAGGCTTTTCCTTATATAAATTCATCAAGCTGTCAGAGGTGGGCAGCAGCAGGTAGGGATCTGATGAATATCCAGGAGGAGGAGGCAGTGGGTCAGAGCTGTCAGCTAAGCAATGAGGAGGTAGGAGAGGAGAAGACAAAGAAAACAGTATTTATTCAGTTTCTAGCATTGGCTGTGGATGATAACAAGTTTTGTTCTTCTTGTTTTATTGCTAAGACTCCAAGAGGATGCATGAAATGCCCACTCTCTGGTTAAAGCACAAGGCTTTGAGACTTACTTTGTATGATTCCAGCATTCTTGACCAGTGCATTGCTTAGAGCTGTACCAGTTGCATCCTGGTGCGGAGATGCTGAGCAGAGGAAGCAACTAGGAGATGAAATACAGCCGGGGCTCTCCTCACCACATCATCCATCTGGAGGCAGGCACTTTTTGTTAGCATCAGCCCCTCCAGGACTCTTCCATTTCATCCCACTATCCCCATGAATTGAATAGACATAGACAGGGATCACCATTCTGTATCCAAAGGCTTATACTATCCAAGAGCTTAGCCCCCCAGAGAGGATTCCCCAAGACTCCAGAGAGTTTTCCTGGCTGCCTCTATTATTGCATGTTTATTTCCTGCTGAGTGTGGGTGGCCCAGGACCACCAGGTGTGGATCGTAGTTGCAAAAGGTCCAAAACTTTCACATAAACCTTGGTCCTGATGGATGCTACACAAGACCACACATACCCAAATTTCCTGGAGAACACTTTTGCAGAGTTTTGTTGTGACCTTTGGTTTTAACTTAGAAGATATTAGGAGAAGCTTGGGGCTGAGAGAGTTTTCAGCAAGACTTGACCCATCTTCCCACCAAAGACTCAAACAAAATTGGGGGAAACAGCCAACTAGGACTATTCAGACTTCCAAGTTCTGGAGTAACAAGGAACAGTCTAATAATACATTTGAAAAAGAGATAGATTCATCTCAGCATGAATAAGTTATATCATCTTTTAAAAAGTGAGAATAATTTGTATCCAAGGTCTAAACCAGACTCCAAAACTACTTTAAGAAAATAATTCCAGCCAGTCTGGCTTAAGCCTTAGGGAACCTTATTATCTTATGCAAAAGGAAGTTCAGCAGTAGAGAGGACATCAGGATTTATTGATCCCATAGCTTGAAGATATTTTCAGACCTAGATTCTTTTTGATTTTGCCATCAGTAGTATCAGCTTTATCATAAAGCTGGTTCCCCACATGGTCATATGGTGAAGGCCAGCACCACTAATACAGCACACATTTGTGTTTATTTCCACTTGGATAGAGATAGACTGACCTTTTATATGGAGAAATCACATACAAGCCTCGTCTTTCATCTCATTGGCTTTAAGTGACTTAGTTCTGTTTAACTCTGACCCAGACTTTGGCAAGAGGGAAGGAACCACTAGGTTTGGCATAGACTAGGGGTATCCAACCTTTTGGCTTCCCTGGGCCACATCAAGTAAAGAGAAATTATAAAGTAAAGAGAAGTTATTTAATATAGTTAGTGCATACACATAATATGGAGGGGCATGAAGAAGGTAAATGCTAAAAACACCTAATGTTAAAATATTTTGTGAGGCTGTAATACTAGCTGTCCTGAGCCTCATGTGGCCCATGGACAGTGGGTTGGACATACCTGGCACATACTAATTACCTGGGATTGAATAAATGTTGAAAAATCTTCTAGTTTACCTCCAAAATGTCACTATAACCTGAAATCACCACTTATAACCATATCTGTCAGGGGTCAAGCCAAGAAGCAGAACCACAGTGAGTGATATAGAAGAAAGGACTTATCATAGGAATTAGACTTTATTCCCTTGTGGGAGCTGGCAAAGCCATCTGTGCAAGCTGCTGCCTCTGCATCTAGTGTCCAGTCTGAAGCCACCAGAGGGCAGCTAGATCAACAATTGGGAAGGAAAGCTGGTGCCTTTCATGTGGGACTCAGCAATTAAAGGAGTAGATCTGACAAGTTGCTGGTCTGGCTGCCACTCATGCCAACAAGGTGAGTCAGCAATGAGGGACCATGAACACAGGTAGTCCCAGTGCCAGGCATTCTGCACTGAATAAGCCTCAGAGGATAACCAAATAGCCAAGGCACTTCTCTAACTCTCCAATCTCATGCACATTGTTTCTTATGCTCAGTGTTAACCTGGGACCATACCAGGGGGTGGGGGGGATTCTGCAGGGAATTTGCTCCAGTTTAACTTAACCAGTAAAGCACAATGAAACTACAACAAGAATAATCTAGTGTAATTCCCACCTGGGTGATATCGCCTCCCAGTGGATATATGGCAATATTTTGAGTCATGGTTGTTGGTTGCCACCATTATGAGGAAGCTAGTGGCATCTAGTAGGTAGAAGAAAGGGGAACTGATAAACATCCTACAATATATAGGACAGTCTAGCACCAAAAGGATTATTTGGTCCAAAATGTTGTTGTTGTTGTTGTTAGGTGCCGTCGAGTCAGTATCCGACTCATAGCGACCCTCATGGAGTTTTCAATGGCAGACTGTTTCGGGATTGCCTTGGGAGTGGATTGCCAGGTCCTTCTCCCATTTTTGCGGTGCTGGGAATTGAACTCGGGACCTCAGAGACTACAGCGCAGCGTTCTACCAACTGAGCTAAATCCCAGCCCAAAATGTTAGCAGAACCAATATGGAAAAACCCAAATTTGGGGTGATCACCCATTGTGAAAAAGTCTTATTCAAACTTTGTCTCCATTTTAAGATCATAGAGCAGGAGAAGCAAATGCTTAGATTTATTAGTGGTAGGAACTAGTGACATATGTCTGCATTTGAGCATGTAGCATATGCCTGGGACATGTGGCCTCTGTCACACATACTCACTATTAGATGACCCTTGCTTAAGATGGATAGATAAATAGTAACATACATTTTATTCTCAAGTTGGTTGCAAGTCCATAAGAAAAATGCGCCATCCCTTATATTTCTTTGATCCCTCCTCCCCATTCCAGTAGTGACTTGTATTCAGGTTGATTTCGGTTTCTTGACTGATTTTCCTAGGATATGGGCTCAACCAGTCTTTTACATCTCACCACACTTCTGTACACACATGATCTATTTGTGGATACAAATTATACATAACCACCAGTAGGTGGACTTTCAGTCTCTTAAGATGTGATTCCCAACATGGATTCTTTTTTGAGGCAGACTTTTATCCTATTGAAAAAGAGGTTGGAATGCCAGCATTGATATTTCCAATTTAATTCTCAGTAAAATTCTTCCTGGCAAACTTGGAGGCATATGTCACTTGATTGATGAAAGGGAAGCTGGAGAAAAAGCTAAGCCAAGAAGTATAGTGCATCCTTTCAAAGCCTCCATTTTGTATTAGATTGTTGGCACTTCCAGGGAATTCTGTGGCATAGATTCCATCACAGTCCAGGAAGCAGTAGGAACTAGGGGAAAATAGGAAGAAAGTGACTGATGGCAAATTGCTCACAGATCTGATGCTGTAACTGTCATTTTCATAATATGGCAACAGAGTCTCAGCTAATGGTCACCAATTAATAACATGAACAATACCTCACTGAATCATTTCTCTATTATTGGAATTTAGGATTTTGCTAAAACAACTATTAAATAATCTCTGCTGAGTACACTTGCTCTGCAAATTGTTATGTATCTGTGCACTTGAGTATTTCCTTAAGATAAATTGCTTTAAATAGTGTCACTGGGTAAAAGGGCATTCATAGTTTAAAGGCTTACATATTCATTTTGGAGCAAATGTTTCAACATGTGTAGGCTTAATCCTGGAGGGCAATTGTATGTGAATTGCAATTATGGGTTTTTCTGGGCAAAAGCTTCCCAGTTCTACACTTTTTCAAAAGTGAATGTGCCTGCTCATGGTAAATATTAAACAAAACTTCCATTCTGCAATCTGGCACTCAATTGTTCATTTCTTCAACATAGCAGGAAAAAAGGTGGCTTTGGTAGTGTAACATACATTGATCTATTGAAGTACTACCAGACATATTTAATTTCTGTGAAAATAATTGGTTCTGCAGGAATAATTATAGCTATCAAATTGTTTCTTCCATAAAAAGAAAGGAAAGGGGGTTTAAACCATTAACTACTAGAGTCAGCTCTTTTGATCCTCAGGAAAAGAAGCATGAATCTTGGTCTAAATTGAGGTGGGCAGTGAGAAAGAAAGGATAGAGGGAATCCTTCTGGGTCTGTCTTCATCAACATACAAAAGGTTGGCAGGATCTCAAGCTCCATCCATCTGTCAGCTCTCTGAGCTCTTGGCCTCAGATAAGGGCTGAAAGGGCAAAAGTAGGAGTGCTGAGAGAAGAATGGCCTTACATTTCTGTGCCTTCTCTACTGCAAGGACAAAAGCCATATGGCTACTAGTTATGGAGGTTGTTGATGTGTTTTCACATGGTCTATTATTCAGTCATCACAACTACCCTGCAAAGTTCATACTATCATGCCTATTTTTTAGATGATGAAATGAGAATCAAAGACATGAAAGTTTGAGTTTACTTGCAGTTGTAACATAAGCCATAAGAGATCAGGAAATGGAATTTAAATCCTTGCTCTGTATGCTAGGTCATTGTGACAATCATCTGAGAGAAAGAGTTTAAAAGAAGAAATTTTGGCTCACAGTTTTGGAGGTTTCAGTCCATCATGGTAGGGACGGTGTGATGGAGTAGAGCAGCTCACCTTATGGCAACCAGGAAGCAGAGAGAGGATGTCTGTATTTGAGGGCTTTTTCCTTTTCCTCGTTTTATTTCACCTAGGTCCTCATCTTTTGAATGGTGCCACCCATATTCAGGGTAAGTCTTCCCTCCTTAGTTAATCCTCTCTGGTAACACCCTTACAGACATACCAAAAGGTATGGTTTACTAATCTCCTACTCACTTCTCAATCTAATCAAGTTGATACTCAAGATTAATTGTCACACTCCACAACTTCAAGTATGTAATTGTCTGTTAACCTACTGTTTGTCCTGTGTTATTTTTTCTATTATTTATCAATGACTCCTATGTACCAACTACTTTCACACAAAATATCTTATATGTTTATCCTCTGAAACATCTTCTGAAATTTGTATTGTCATTTATATTAGTTTGTTGCAGCTGCCATAATAAAGTACACAAACTGAGGCAGCTTAAACAATAGGAATTTAGGCAAGGTATATCATGGTGCTCTCCTGTAATCCCAGTGATTCAGCAGGCTGAGGCAGGAGGATCACAAGGTCAAGACTGAAGGCAGCCTGCAGAACTTAGTAAGACCTGGTCTTAAAATAAAAAAATGGAAAAGGGGCTGGGAGTACTCTCAGTGGTAGCTCACTTGCCTAGTATGTACAAGGTCCTGATTTTGACCCTCATTATAGCAAAACAAAACAAACACACAAAAACAACAGAAATTTGTTTCTGGACAAATCTTATAGTCTGGAGGCTGCAAGTCCAAGATTAAGTTGTTGGCAGGGTCATGTTCCCTCTGCAGGTATTAGGGAAAGGTGTTCATTGCACGTGGCTCTTTCACTGCCTTCTGGCACTCCCTCCTGATTATTTTTTGACTTGTGGTTTTGTAACCCTAATCTTCACATGGTATTCTCCCAAAATATGTGTCTGTCTTCAAATTTGCCTTTTCTGTGAGGACACCAGTCATTTTGGGTTAGGGGCCCACCCTCCTTCAAGATGATGAGTTAGATGAGTATGACCTCATCCTAACATAACTAATTATATCAAGCTGGGTGCAGTGGTGCACGCCTGTAATCCCAGCATCTCGGGAAGCAGAGGCAGGAGGATCACAAGTTTGAGACCAGAGGCAGTCTGTGTAACTTAGCGAGACCCTGTCTCAAAAAGTAAAAAAAAAAAAAAAAAAAAGTGAGCTGAGGGTGCAGCTCAGTGGTATAGCACTTGCAGAGCATGCAAGCATGAGGCCTTGCGTTCAACCCCCAGTACCTCAAGAAAAAAAAAAGAATAAATAAATAAATAACCTAATTATATCTTCAATTGCCTTATTTACAAATAAGGCCAGGTTCTGAGGTACCAAAGCTTAAGACTTCAATCTATAATCTCAGGGAGATGGGGCACAATTTAATCCATAACACTATCTCCATTTTTCACAAAACAAAACTAATTGATCTGAAGTAACTGAGCATGAGAATGTCAAGGCCAGGATTTGGAATGATCTTCTCTAACCAGGAACCCACAGTATCTTGCTTTTATAGTTCTCCTCCCCCTAAATAAATATGGATTAAAGGAGAGGCAATGTAACCAAAGCACAAACAATTGTCATACAAATTGTACATTAGAAATGCAAAGAAAATGTAATTACAAAGATGGTTTAATCCCAGGCCAGCCCCTTTGATGGACTTCAAAAGGCATGTGAAAGTCATGGGAGAATCTTGATTTGGAGAACATAAGGGCTTCCAGACATGTGAGATGACTTTTACACAGGAGAGAAGATGATTAGAAACTGAAAAGAGAATAAACTGATTTTTCAACCTCTTCACAGATCCTACAGAAGAGAAAACTGAGGACAGGGGGCTAAGTGGTATGCAGATAATGCACACGTGAGGCTGGCAACTGACAACTCGCATATCTAATTTATAATGTCCCTAGGCTAGGAAACAACAGCAGTAACAACAACAAAAGGACAAATAATCCCACGAGAGGCACAAGTAGAATGAGCCAGATACCTGAGTTAGGGTGAACCTGCCTTGTCTGGGATTGTAGGGTTTCCCAGAATGGGATTTTCAGTCCTAAACTCCAGACAGTCCTAAGCAAAAAGGGGTGATTACCACCTAGTAGGAAGCAAAACCTTGAAGCCTGTATGTGAACTCAATAAGTAAAGGAGAGCTTCCTGGGTTAAGTCGTCTGTTTGCCACAGGAACTCTTCAATTTGTGGTGGAAGTGAGAACACCATCAAACACCACAGCTAATCATTACATAGCTTCCATCCTTCCACTCCTTAGAAACACACATTGTACTTTAGGTATATTACTTTCTCCCTAGCTCAGAGGTGTTAGGAGATGCAGAATTACAGGCAGGCTTTGGTCCTTGCTGGCGACTAAAATATGTCAAAGGCTAAGCCCTCATTCAAGGGCCTCTTTCCAGCCCTTCTGTCCAACCCTTGCTCTGGCCCCCGATGTGAACAGCAAAGAGAGAAGAGAGTTTCTTAATTTTTTCTGATCATAAAAATTAAGTTGTTGTTGTTGTTAGATGCCATCAAGTCGGTACCCAACTCATAGAGACCCTGTGTATAACAGGCAAAACAGTATTGTGAACTGCTTCTCTGCTATTCATAGAGTTTTCAATGGCTGATTGTTTTTTATGAGTGGGTTGCTGGGTCCTTCTCCCAAGCCTACAGCACCTGCTGTTCCCAGGTGGTCTCCCATCCAAGTACTAATCAGGCCCAACTCTGCTTAGCTTCCAAGATCTAACAGGATCAGATGCCACAGTGGTATAGCTACAGGCAAAAATCAAGTAAGGCCCTTATTAAAAATACAGATGTGGAAGCTAATTCATTCTGAATCTCCAGTGAGGAGACTAAGAAGCTATATTTTCTTAAAGAAACAAATTCCTTGGGTAATTGTTCAAGGTAGGCAATTTCTGGAAACTCAGGAAAGAATACCAGTAGGCCACCAGGCTCCCATCTTGCTCTTCAAAGAGACTGGGAGACGCTCCCTGCTTTCCATCTCTAGCAGGATCTGCAGGAGAGATCGGAGCTGGAGAATGGTTGCTTCTGTACCAACTCTGTGTCCGTTTCCAAAGGCATGATTCTAACCTTTCTTTTTTGTCTTAAAACAAGCATGCAGGAACAAGAGCAGATAGTAATTTGGCCACGGGGGCGGGGGCCTTTAAAGCTAGGTTTACATGGTCGCAATATTTCTGACAGTCAAAGGGAGCTGGGGAGGAGGTGGGGGTGGGTTGACCTGGGGGTGCTAACAGAACCTCAGCACTGGGGCAGGTTAAAGAGTACATTGGTGCTCTGCTCCTGTCTGGATGGAGGAAGGGATGGGTTCCAGATTGTTAACCAGTGGCAGCTGGCAGCTTTATTGTTTTTTAATTAAATAACCCCCAGCCACAGGAGCACACACCAATCCCCCACCTCCTCCCCCTCACGCAACCTCATTAAGCAAGAGGACTATAATTAAACCCGGAATCCAGCTTGACACTCCTACCATCAGTCTATTGCTTCTGCCGCCCAGGCTGTGGGGCTGTGGCAAGAAAGCCGCTCTCTCCTTTGCATTTTATGGGCAGAGGGCGATAACAGGAAGAAGCCATCTTTATGTGTCACTTAATGGGCAGCTTGGCCCTCCCTCAGGGTGACCAGATGTGTGGCTTGTACTTAACCACCTTCACTGTGGACTGCTGCCCATCAACTAAAGCCAGACACCTGCCCTGAAGGGCCAATTTACCTCAAACAGGTGAGGACTTTGATTCAGAGAGCAAGGGAATTTTCCTCCAGATACGTAGCTGTGCATTTGGGCCCAATATGTCAGGAATATTTTCACATGACTGGAAGTGGATGGCCATGAGCGTTTTTAACTTATTATGCCTACTTCTTTCTTTCTAGGGACATATGGCTGTCTATGAGAACGCATTCCGCCCCCGCTCATCACTCCTCTCTGTCCTCCTCCCTCCCTCAGCTCAGCCTGCAGTTAACCCTTCCACGGGCTCCCGCCTTCATCTTCTTGGCTGATTCTCCCATTTCTGAGCTCTCTGGCTCTCAATCTCTCATTGCAGTCTGTTAGTAGGTGGTGGATCTTCTCACTGATATTAGGCCAGTTTTTCTTAAGACAGGTGCAGACTCCTTTAAAAAGTCTCTGTGGGGATAGGAGTGGGGGAAGAAATGGAAGAGAAGTGGAACAGAAATGAAGGGCTCTTTTCACAGGTCCTCTGTTGTGTACAGCCAGTCTTTCTCCCCATCCCCCAGCTTGGGTGAAGCTCTGGTGATATTGTTTCCAGCAAAGCCCCCAAACCCAGTGAAAATGAATTTATCATTTACATCGTTTCTCTTTGTAGCTCTGACAGTTCGTATTACCCCACAGCCTGACATCTCCACTTTCCTCCAATTGATAAATAATCTCTTTGATTTCTGTAACTGAGAAACATCATAAGCCCAACATACAAAGGAAGATTCATTGGTCTTTTATTTCATATGTGAGCTCCTTGAAAAATTGAGTCTGCCTCGCCATTTGGGCATTAATTCTTGACACACCACTTATCATATTTTGATTGTTTCTGAGAGAACACCATATTTTAACTCTTTGGGAATGATTTAACTGATCAAATATACAGCATCTGGTTGTTATGGTAACTGAGGTTCTAAAAATAATATAAAGAGAAGACCACCTTTAATTGAAATCACAAGAAGTTGTTATGGTAACTGGAATTTTTAACAGTAACTAGGTTAAACTACATTTCATTTTATCTAGCACTTTGCACAAACAAATTCTGATTAAAATATCAGGTTTAATTTAATCAGTTAATTAATGTCACTAAATGTCATTTTTGTTATAACTCTCATTTACATTCATTGCTGAATTATCCAACTTGCTAATTTGTAACCATTCTCCCTTTAATTTTACGTTCTGGGAGCTGGGACAAGGTGAGCAGTCAGAGTGCCATGCTAGATTTGGGTGTCCACCTAAGATCTGACTTTGCCTTTCAGATTCCTGAAGCCTTAGCTTCCTTGTCTTGGATGATATTACCAGCTCTGCTTTTGCCCCAAAGATGTATGGGTCACATAAAATTATGTACCTACCCATATTCTGATATCCTACAACATTGTAATTCATTATTATTATATCATATTCTTTTGTTCATATATTTCTTGGACAGTTAGCTAAAAAAAGAAACCAGATGAAAATAAGCTAAAATGTTTACATTTACAACACTGATTACTGAACTCTGAGTCTAGTGTCTAAATTAAAGAATGAACTCCATCATTCTTATCTCCTATGCTAAAACTTTCACAGAAAAATTGGCGGTTTCTTGAAGATAAAGACATTACACTCTTATTTGATATCCTCTATGGTGTCTTGCACATAAAAGGTGCTTGAATACTACTTAATGAACTTATATCAATTCACAGTGTTTCAACAGTATATTCTGCATGTGCAGGGACCTGTGCTAAAATAAACTCTTATAGCATTCAAATTATCTCCATCTTGCAAAGGGAAACAGACATGTAAATAAATGTTCTCAATCAAAGTTTACAATTCCTTAGTGGAGGAGGGAGGAGTCAACTCTGCAGAAAGGTTGATAGTATGAGAGCATTTGAGAAAGACCTACACAAGCACACTTGTAATCCTAGCGACTTAGGAAGCTGAGGCAGGAGTTCAACGCCAGAGGCAACTTGTGCACCTTAGTGAGACCTTGTCTCAAACTTTAAAAAAATAATAATAATAATTTAAAGGGGGTGGGGTTTTAGCTCAATAGTAGAATACTTGCTGAGCATGTGTAGGCACTGGGTTCAACCCCTCCATACTGGGGGAGGGGAGGGAAGGAAGGAAGGGAGAGGGGAAGGAAGGAAGGAAGAGGGAAAGGAGGGAAGAGGGGTTGGAAACAAGGAAGGCAGGGAGGGAGGGAGGAAGGGAGGGAAAAAGGAAAGAAAGAAAGCAGACCCAATGATACAGTACACCTTGAAGAGTATGTACCAGGCTTGGGAAGACTTGGGGATAATGGAGGCCATTCCATTCAGTGGGAACAGAGTGCATGAAGACTCATACCTGTTGTAAAAGCTGTCCTTGGTGATGCCCAGTCCAAAGCAATGGGAACTATAACTGGAATATATAGGACTCTGAGCCATTTTTCCATCTAGAACTAGAAAAACCAGAACTGAGTGTTTCATATCTAGGAAAAAGGAAATGTATTGGCTCCAAAAAAAAAAAAAAAAAAAGAACAGCAAAATTGAATTCAATAAATGTTTAAACATCTACAAAATGTAACATTGAGCCAACTTCATTAATTATCAAGTTTACTATTCCTAAATATTTCATTACCCTTAAAACAATTTGAAGCTTATATTTTTCTCACTTTGCAAGAATTTCCAGCTATATTAAGTGATTGCCAAGAAATCATAGCCAGCCTCAATTAAGTGAGTTATCCATAGCCAAAGTATTTAAATACACAATTACATTTTTTTACCCCAAAAGTTGTTGTTGTTGTCAAGTGCTGTCAAGTCAGGTCTAACTCATACCAACCCTATATACAACAGAACAAAACACTGTCCAACACTGTGCCATGCACACGGTTTTTTTATGTTTGATCCCAATGTTGCAGACACTATATTTCTCCTCATTTTGAGTCATGCCACAGCAGCAAAAGGAACTCCCAGGGGCTTTACTCCATTCCCGTCATTAAAGTTGACTATGGTTGGAGGGGGCTTGGATTTAGTTCAGTTGGTAGAGCACTGCTCTGCAGTCTCTGAGGTCCTGAGTTCAATTCCCAGCACCACAAAAATGGGAGAAGGACCTGGCAATCCACTCCCAGGGCAATCCCGAAACAGTCAGCCATTGAAAACCCTATGAAGGTCACTATGAGTTGGATACCGACTCAACGGCACTTAACAACAACAACAACAACATGGTTTGGGGAGGAAACCCTTCCCCAGTAGTTGCTTGAATGCCTTCTAGCCTGGGGGGCTCATTTTCTGGCACTACGTTTGACAGTGCTTCTTTGCTATTCATAAGGTTTTTAATGGTTAATTGTTTCAGGAATGGGCTGTTGGGTCCTTTTTCCTAGTTTTTCTTAGTCTGGAAGCTCAACTGAAACTTGTCCACCATGGGTAGCCCTGCTGGTATCTGAAATACCAGTGGGAAAACTTTCAGTGTCACAGCAACACGCAAGCACTGATAGCAGGACAAGCTGATGCCCAAAACAGATGCGTTTTAATACACTTGATTCAGTATAGGGTGGAACTTCTAGAAGTAAGAATTCCAAAGGTCTTCTTGTTTGCTGTTGTTAGGTGCCATTGAGTTGGATCCGACTCATAGTGACCCTATGTATAACCGTGCCATGTCTAACACTATTGTCAGTGGTTCTCTACCATTCATAACATTTTCAATGGCTGATTTTCTGGGAATGGGCTGCCAGGTCCTTCTCCCAAGCCTCCAGCATCCAGTATTCCCAGGTGATCTCCCATCCAGGTACTAACCAGTCCTTACCCTGCTTAGCTTCCAAGGTCCGATGAGATTGGACACCAGGGGGCTATGGCTTCAGGCTTCAATAGCCTATAAAATTTTTAATAGTATAGACAAGTCTATCTTTCTTTTTCCTCTTCTTTTTCTTTCTTTTGTTTTGGTTTTTGTTTTCTGTTTTTTGCAAAAAGCAAACCTAAGACTTAAAAATAAGAGGAAATGACAGAAGAAAACAATGATAAAGAAATGGGTATGTATACCAGAATGATGACAGCATAGGTTTAATGAGAAGAAAGAAAGCAGTGTCGTAGAAAAATTAGTGAAGTAGAACCTCAGTGCCATTCCAGGCTCCATTACCAAAGGGGTGACCCTACATATATTGCATGATTTCTCTAGGTCTAGTAGCACTAGCATTTCTTAAAAATTCTTAGAACTTCCTCACTCTCTAAAAGCCAGCAGCAAAGCTGAGATTCAGGGTGGTTTTCCTTGGTCTTCCCTCTTCCAGCCTTTCCCACAGTTTTGTAATTACCCAGTATTCTTCACTAAACCCCTTTCTACCTGAAACTTCTGAAACTTATTTCTATTTTTGTGACCTAACTGTGATCTATGGTATATACTATTTCCATAATTATTATTGATGTAATTGTTTTCCACTAATCTCAGGAATAGGATTTTGTCTTGTATATGATAATAGCCTTTGCACCAAGTGTGGTGACTTGTGAAAAGATGGTACTACACCTATGAGCGGCTTCCTTCTTGGTCTAGAGCAGGATCAATTGAAAATCAATATGGCTGATCCAGAAAATTATCTTCCCTCTCAATGTAGAGCTCTAGTCAGCTACTACTAGTCAGTTGAGATGACATTAAATATAAAATCTATTTGTCATTAAATATTGAATCTATTTGTCATTACTGATCTAGCTGAAAAAAAGGTGAAAATAAATTAATGCATGAATGCAAAGTAACCTTTAACTCTTTGCTCTTTTAAAGATAGAACACCCCCAACTTAGCCTTCTGCTGATAGCTGTTTAGAAATAAGAAAAAGTAAAATTTAAAGGCATGGAAAAAGTTTTTCTCTTGTTTTTCTTCAAATACAGGAAAGTAGAGAAGAATTAATGATGTGAGAAACCTGGAAGTAGACAAGGTGGTATTTACAATAATGATATGATTTTATTATATCTTAGGAAAGGTATCTCCAGTTCAATCTTCATTTAAATCCTTTAGTTAGTACATGTCCCAAATATATACATGCACTACAAAATGAAGGAAAGATTTTTCCTTTTCCTTTTCTTAAAAACCAGAAATAGGGTGTAGATAAGGTAATACTTCAGTTGATGATTTATAAATGAGGCCTATTAATGTAACGGTTTTTAAAGTTTTTGTTTTTAATCATGGAATCCTTAAACCAGAGAAGTTCTCCAGGGGTCTGAGGCTCTAGCCCTCTGCCTGTACCCAAATGTTACCGGACTAATGATCATCGTTTCTTCCCCTCAGTGACTTTACTTCAAAGCAATAACTTTTTGTTTTTACTTTTATCTTTTAAAATCCCACTTTTGTCCCTGTTTCTGTATAATTAGCATATATGTGTTTAATTGGCTTACTCATGTCCTGTCTCTCAATTGCATGATTCTTTTCCCTGACTTTTAAAGGATAACTTCTCAATCTTTAGTTAAATTTTTCTTACCAAGCCATCATTCCACCTGTTTTTATAGAAAGGCCTCAAATATATGGGCAAAGATAATTAATTTTTATGTTGTTTTAAAATTACCTTTGTTAAAAAGAGTTTAGAATTAGTGGTGCTATAAATCCAGGTAACAGTAATATTACTTGCTTATGTATTACTATTAGCAGCTTGTGCATTAACATTTATAGAAGACTGTTGTTAAAAGTAACTAGCTTGTGGTGTTCATTTCTGGCACTCTTGTAGTTACTGGTATCACACTTGGCCTTCTTCTGTAAATAACTAGAAATCAGGACACATTTTCCAGCTATTTTCATATAATGGTTAATACGCTGACAGGACTGTCATCCACAATGGAAAGGAAATAAGCAGGTGGGCCTTGCATCGTGGGGCTTTCTATTTGAAGGCATTGTCTGGACTGTGGCCCACAGAGCAGGGTGGTCTTATTAAATTAAAAAGACAGAGATTGGAGTTTGGGTAAAATGAAGCAGCTGGGATTTTTCTTGTAAGACAAAGTAGTAGAGAAGAGAAAAATATGAAGAGAAACAATGGTAATAATCAATTCAATCTCCACTATTGTCTTATTCCCTAAGCCTCTTTGTTCTCTGTGTGTGTGTGTGTGAGAGAGAGAGAGAGAATGAAAGAGAATGAGAGAGAGAGAGAGAGAGACTGTGTGTGTGTGTGTGTATGTGTTTGTGTGTGTGTGTGTGAGAGAGAGAGAGAATGAGGGGGGGGGGAGAAAGGTTGCCCTAAGATTTACAATACGCATTCTTGACTTATTCTTGATACAGGGCAAAAGCAGCATATATAAAATATATCATGGGGGTACTCTGAGAAAGCAAAGTTCATTTAACATTTGAAAATCTAAGGCCAGGTATGCGGCATTGCATGCCCATAATCCCAGCATTTGGGAGGCTGAGTCATCAAGATTACAAGTTCCTGGCCAGCTTGCACCATACAGTGAGTTTGAGGTCAGCCTGAGCTCTACAGAAACACCCTATTTCAGGAAAAGAAATAAGAAGTCAAATAACATGAAATACTAAGACAAACTTAGCAAGGCCTACATGCTAAAAACTACAAAACATGACTGAGAGACATTTAAGAAGACATAAATAAATGAGGATGTATATCAAAGATCAAATAAAAGTTGTTCCATGAATTGATCTTCACATCTAATGCCATCTCATTCAATTCTTAGCAGGGTTTTTAGGTAGAATGGACAAGTTAATTCTAAAATTTGTATTGAGATACCATGATCTAGAATATTCAAAACAATTTTGAGGAAGAAGAGAAAATTTGGAAGACTTGTACTCTGATTTCAAGACTAACTATAAAGTTAAAGTAATTGAGGCACAGTGATAATATTATGAGAATAAACATATTAATCAATAAAATAGAATGGAGAGTACTGATTTGGATCCACGCATGATTTTTTGACAAAAATGCTTAGGTAATTCAGTGGGGAAAGTAAAGTCTTTTTGACTAATTATTGAAAGCTGGAAACTGGATATCTACAAAGGAAACAAACTTTGATACCTTCCTTAGAAGTAGACCTTGTGACTCAAAATAAATCACGTTTTTAAACATAAAAGCCAAAAAATCATAAAAACCAGAAGAAATGGGCAAAAGAAATGCTCTTTTCTAAGTAAGTATTGTTAAAATAGAAAGACAAGCCACAGACTGTTTGCTAATATTCATAACATATACACACAAGGACTTATAGCCACAATATATAAAGGAAACTTACAAGTCATTCATTAGAATACAATGGAATAAAAAATGGCGAAAAGGTTTTAGCCAACATTTTATAAAACATGATACATGAATGGACAATAAACACATGAAAACAATCTCTGTTTCATTAGTCTTCAGGGAAATGTATTGAAAGCACAAAATGATGCCATTATATATTTATTAGCCTGCAGCCATAGCAATGTGGCATCCAATCTTGTCAGATCTCTGAAGCTAAGCAAGGTTGGGCCTGGTTAGTACTTAGATGGGAGATGGCCTAGAAACACCAGATATTATAGGCTTGGGAGAAGAACCCAGCAACTCACTCCCAAAAATCAATCTGCCGTTGAAAACCCTACGAATAGCAGAGGAGCACTGACAATAGTGTTTCACCTGTTGTACCTAGGGTCGATAGGAGTTGGATACCAACTCAATGGCACCTAACAACAACATACATTTATTATAATGGCTAAAAAGGAAAGACTAACATACCAAGTGTTAGCAAAAATGTGAAGACTTTAAAACTCTCATGAAATCTAGGGGGAAATGTAGAGTGGTGTAGTCACTTTGGAAAACAGCTTAGCAGATTCTATATATTTACAATACAACCAAAAAATTTTACTTCTAAGGTTTTACCTAAAAAAAATAAAAAAATATGTATCCATACAAAGACTGGTAAACATGCATTCATAGCATCTTAAAAACAAACAAAAACCAAGGACTAGAGCAACCCAAATACTCATGAAGATATAAGAGAATAAACATATTTGATGTGACATACAAAGGTATACCATTCAACAATAAAAAGGAACAAAGTACTAATACATACAAAAATCTAGTCAAACTTTAAAAGCATTATGCTGAGTGAATGAAGCCAGACAGAAGACAGTATAGAATATAAGCTGGGTTTGTGCGAAACTTTAGAAAAGCCAAAACTAATCTATAGAGACAGACCAGGTGGCCAGGGTGGAGTATGGCACACAAATAAATTTTTTTGGGGGGGGGCAGTGATACAAAAGTTTTTCTTGATTGTATTGGGTTACTAAATGGGCATATGTGTTAAAATGCATCAAATAGTGACGTAAAATGGATACCTTTTGTTGTATGCAAATCATATTTTATTAAGGTTATAATGCCAACAAACTTATAGAACTATTCTGATTTTGTTATCCTTCTATATTCACTCCTTTTTTCTGTTTTGATTTCTGTATGAAATTGATGCTTTCTTAATGGCTAATATAAATGAGCTATTAAAATTTTTATATGGACTATTCATGTGTATACATTAATATGGACACATTGGAGGGAGTACTTTAAATCATGTACTTTACTGATGCATTTCTTGATTTTTTAAAAGGAAAATTCTGTATTGCTCTTGCCATATATCATTGAATATTTTACCTTTTACTAAAATTAATAAGACCAATTAGGACTGATAGAACAGCCGCTGAACAATGTCTTTTCCTCCTTAAAGGTGTGAGCCCCCAGAATCCATGGTTTTTAATCATATGGTTCTGTCTTCCTGATCATAACTAAGAGCCTGACTTAGGTCTGCTTCAATCAATTATGGGCAAAACAACAGGATCACAGAGCAGAGCCATCTGTTGAGGAGTCCTACTCCCATAGATTGAGGAAGTTCCCTTCAGGAAGATATAAGAATCCTTCTGGCTTTTAATATAGGACCTTTCTAGAATTTTATACATATCAGGGAAGAAAGATCCATCTTTTCTGCTATTTCACCCCTTAATTGATCAGAGCCCACATACTTTTGTCACTACACATATTTCTAAAGATTCCCCTACAGAGAGTCATAAACGCTTTCCAACAAAAAATAACTCAAGGTCAAGCCAAGAGCAACATATATATACAGAACATGTCAACCAGTCACTGGCTTCAAAAAAAAAAAAATCTCCCTGAGATGTGCATTTCTCCTATACTTTCGTTGTGATTCATTTACGTTTCTTCAACCAAAGAATGAATCAAATAATTATATCAACATACCTGCTGAACAGTAGTTTAGAGGAATGCAAGAGAAAAGATACAAAAAACAGTGGCTTCTAATCCAAAGGGAAAAGAGCAAAGGGGAAGCTGGATGGAATTATTAAGTCTTTAGACACTCCCACAGCAAGGGCATAGAAGTAAAAGCTATAGTTCTTCACACACTAGTGCAATTTGGCAACTTATGATCTCCTTTCTCCATTATCTATTCTCTCATAATCTTTCCTTCTTCAGTCAAAGCCTTATCTTGCTTGGTTTATTTGCTTGGTATAGTTCTGAGCCTAAAGAGATTCAATTTGTAGTTTATACTAGCTTTCCATTGACTTTACCCTTGAGCATAGTATACCCCAATAAAATCCTTGGATTCCATTTATATTGTATAATAGAGACATTTTTTTTCTTGAGAATCAGTATCAATAATTTAAACTAAGAATGTGTTTCCCTCAACTTAATGTTTCTTATTACAAAACTACTATACATTTATTGTAAAAAAAATTCAGTATAGAAATGTGTGTTTAAAAATCCTTACAGATATAAGTAAAAAGCAAACCAAACTATGCAGTAAATTTTCTCTCTTTGCCCCTTCCCTATTTTCCTCCCAGAGGTGGCCACTATTGGTGGTTTAATGTCATTTCTTGAAGGCCTTTTTTGATGTACAAACAAGTAACATTATTTGTGCCTTTGATGTGTAGTGTCACGTCAAAGGCTCAGGGCTGGTTGCCGTTGCTGCCTTTGGCATATGTTTATAAACAATGAGAAGTAAATATGCACAAGCAAAGTGCTTGGTCAATTTTGGTTAATCAACTCTATGCTAAGTAGCCTTGGCCCTGGCTGCACAGCCTGCTGGGAGCTCCCAGCAGGGAAGAAAGAGGAAGCAGGCAATGAGGTAATTAACTGATCATCACATCCCATTGAGTCTGATTCATGCCATATCCATAACTTTGGGGCTTCATTAGAGACAGTGGGGTGGGGAGCAGTTGTAGAATCCCGGGAAAGCAGCAGTTCTTAGTTTGAGTTTTAGTTTGTGCAGATTCAACAAGAATGATGCAAGTGATGTTGACATCAGTGAACAGATACAGAGTAACTGTTTCAGTCTGTCTGGCTCAGGTTTACAGTCTGGCACTTGCTGGCCTAGGCTCTCCTTTGGTTCATTCTGCCCAGTGGCTAGGTGACACTAAAGAAGGCAAATACAGCAAAGTATTGTAAGTGTAATAGAATCCAGAGGTTTTTGCATTACAGAGATTTAGATTTTAAATTCTTGTGACATTCCATCCCAGGTGCCACAACTGCCAAAAGGATGTTTGTTTGTTTTGTTTTTGTTTTAATTCACATGCATAAAGGTTCACTGTTTTTGCTATGATGTGCTATGAGTTTGACAAATGCATCATACTATATACCTACCATTAGTGTCTTACAAAATAGTGTTGCCATTCTAAACCATCTACTGTGCTTCACCTATTCAACCCTTCGCCACCGCCACCCACCTTCACCCCCACAAACCACTGATCTGTTTTCTGTCTCTCTCTATAGTTTTGCCTTTTCCAAAATGTCACATAAATGGAATCAAATAGTACATAGCCTTTCTCAAGCTGGCTTCTTTCATGTAAGGTCCATCCATGTTTTTGCATTATTTGATAGTTCATTCCTTTTATTACTGAGTAGTATTCCCCTTATGAGTATTTCATACTTCATCAATTGACCTATTTAAGGACATCTTGATTGCTTCTAGATTTTGGTGATTATGAGTAAAGCTACTATAAACATTTGTATACAGGTTTTTGTGTGGACATATGTTTTCAAATCAGTTGGTAAATATCTAGGAGCATAATTACTGTTTGTATGGTAAGACTGGTTAGCCTTGTAAGAAACAGTCAAACTCTCTTCCAAAGTGATTGTATTTTTGCATTTCCATCAGCAATGGATGAAAATGTTCTCCATCCTCACTGGCAATTGGTATTGTTAGTATTTTGGATTTTAGCCATTTAGGCATAGGTACACGGTAGAGTTGCTTTGTGGTTTTGATTTGCATTTCCCCAATGACAAATATGTTGGGCATCTTTTTATATGCTTATTGGCCATCTGCGTATCTTCTGTAGTGAAGTGTCTGTTCAGATCTTTTGCCCATCTTTTAATTAGGCTGCTTGCTTTCTTAATGTTGAGTTTGAAGAGGTTTTTGTATATTTTGGTTACAAGTCCTTTATCAGACATGTGTTTTGCAAGTATTTTTCTCCCAGTCTGTGCCTTTCTTTTTTCATTCTCTTAACACTGCCTTCACAGAGAAGAATTTTTAAATTTTAATAAAATCCAACATTATAAAAAAGTCTATTCAATAAGCCAAATTTTAGTAAAATACAAAGTAAAATTCCCTCTTTCATGAGTCATGGTCTTGGTATTGTATTTAAAAACATCACCAAACCAAAGGTCATGTGCATTTTTTCCTGCTTTATACTAGAAGTTGGTTCCATTTTCATTTTATATTTAATCTTGTTAAAGTTTTTTTGTGCTTTTTTTCTTTCTTCTTTTTTTTCCCAAGGATGAGGGTGGAACCAAGGGCTTTATTCATGCTAGGCAAGTGCTCTACCCCTGATCTACACCCCTAGCCTTTTAAAAAAAGTTTTAGCTTGCTAACATATTATTTTGGGGGCTTATGGCAAATGACAATTTATTTGACAAAGCTTATTTTTCTTTCTGTGTCATTGGAAAATAGTACCCCTCCAAAAAAGATAAAGTAGAACCAAAAATAATAATTTACATATGGTTATTATATATAATAATTTATAATATTGGTTCTAGGAAGTGTACTACAATAACTTACCAGTTCAAACAATCTTCATATGCTAATTAAATTGGATATAAATATTTTTTAAGGTTTGTATACAAATTCTAATTATTTTCACCTATGCTAGGATTGACACAAGAGTGGAGAAAAATATCACTGTAGCTTTGGGGTTGGAAGATAAAGGATGCTAGGAGGTACAGCTGATTTCATGTAAATAAATCATGGTGGCCTTCAGCATCAACCTAAACCCCCTCCGTGACATTCCTCTCTTAGTCACATCAGTCACAGAGCATTTATTTCTGTTTTTCCTCTTTTCTTAAAAAATACTTAAATCTATTAATTTTCTTCTGAATACTACTTTGACCACATTCTATAAATTTTGATATGTACTATTCTTATTGTTAATTTCTAAATATTTTTATAATTGCAATGTTAAATTTCTCCTTGACTCAGTAACAAATTCTTTCTAGACATCATGTACTGTATGTTTTACCTTTTTGTAAACTCATGGGTGCATGATCTTTTAATTATTTTTTGGCTGGTGTTTTATTAGTATTGAAAATAAAAGTATATTCTGTAATTGTACCATATGAACTTTGATTTACATTATTTATCACTCTATCAAAAAGAGTAAGAATCATATTAAAGCTTCCCTTTAATGTTGAAATTCTATTCATTTCTTTTTATATATTAAAAGATTTCACTTTTCACTTTTGAAGTAATGTTATCTGATATATAAAATTTCATGACAGTTTTGTATTCATTGTGAAATATACTTCAGACAGGATATCTTTGTCCCATTTAATATTGTTGCCTTAATTTCTATTATGTTTGTTATTAGTGTTGGTATTACTTCTAGTAATCCAGACAGGACAGGCTGGAATTCTTTGCTAAAGATTGAACCCAGGGCCTCAAGCATGTGAAACCTGTAGTCTACCATTGAGCTACACTGAAGGCTCTTATATTGGGATTCTTTCTAATTGTCGCATATATTTGTCTACTTTTTAATCACTTGAGATGGTTTTCTTTTAGTAATTCTTTTATAAAGAAAATGTCACACAGATTTCTTTTCTCTTCCTATGCAATCTAAAGATACTCTCTTTTAATGAGATGTTTCACTGCATTTTGTGACATATTTATTTTGTGTTTTCTTTTTATGCCTCCTTGCTCTTTTTTCCCTTCCTCTTTCTTTCTTTCTTTCCTTTCCCTCTTTCCCTTTCTTCTTTCTTTTACCTGCCTTTTACCATTTTTTTTGTTTAATGCTTTTTACTGTACGACTAAATATCTTTTACTTTGACCTTCTCTAAAATTTTAGAAGGATCTATCCTGTCTTTGAACCCACTGATTGTTACTTGGCTTTCAAATCTACTTCAACTCAGAGATGGCCATGAAGACAGTTAATGGTTCAGGGCAGTTTCCCACTGAGCCAGGATGTGACCTCAACAAAATAAGTCATTGTCAGTCAGCAAGGGTTAAAATGTAAGCTGAAATATATTCCCTACCCTTGCTTTGGGACTGGGATTTAGCTCAGTTGGTAGAGCACCACTCTGCAGTTTCTGAGGTCCCGGGCTCAATTCTCAGCACTGCAAAAAAAAAAAAAAAAAAAAAAAAAAAAATGGGAGAAGGATGTGGCAGTCCACTCCTGAGGCAATCAGCCATTGAAAACCCTATGAGGGTTGGTATGAGTCAGACGGGACTCAATGGCATACAACAATAGCCTTTGCTTTTTCCTTCTTAACTGTTAGAGGCAGTGGTTCAATGTTGCTGCATATTGGAAGGAGCTGAGGAGCTTGTATTTGGAGCCTGTGCCAACTAAATGGGAATGTCTGAGTATGAAAGCATCAGTAATTCATAAAGATCCCCAGCTGATTCTAGTGGGCAAAATTTCTTCTCTCCCCATTTCTCTCCCTTCCCCTCTCTCTCTCTCTTCCCCTTCATTTCTTCCTTCCAACAATTACATATCTTCTAATTTGAAAATAGGCTTTGAAATTAGCATTTACTTTTATAAGCTCATTTACAAAAAATTAATTTGGATATCTCTCAATTCTAAATGCCTCAGTGCTTGCAGCCAATTCTTTTATACAATTATTGTGGCATTTGGAAACTTCTAGAATTTTGCTGTCTCTCTCAAGCATTATAGTTACAGCTTAAATTTTTTTCAAGACATTAATGTAAATGATATATGTTTGAGAGTACCTTCTGTTGCCTTCACACAAAATTTGGCTAGGTACAAAATTCTTAGATGACAATTATTTCTCTTTAAAATTTTATGTCTTCTGTAATGTCAAGTGGCATAAAAGATATTTGAGTCCAGCCTTATTAGTACTCTTTTACATTTATATATGCTTTTGCCTTTTGGGTTCAAAAATTTCTCCTTCCATTTTTTCAGTTCTCAAAGTTGGTTAGGATATGCTTTGATTTGGGTCTTTTAAAATTCATTTTGATTGGATAAAGTAAGTACATTCAATCTGCAGTTACAGATCCTATTTCAGCTCAGGAAGGCTATTTTCTTCTTAGCTTTGGGTTTTTTTCACTTCTATTTATCCTGATCTCCCCATTGAGAACAGTGTTTGTTCTCCACTATATGCCTTCCACATCTATATGATGTCTGCCATTTAAATCTCTGAGTTTGCTTCTGCAATCCAGGAAAGCTTTTCAAGGTTACACTCCATATGTTTGATTCAAAGTTTCACAGCATCATTTAGATTTTTGCTACCACTCATGTGAATTCCATTTTCCCATTGCACTTTATTCCAAAGTCTTATTTATTTGTTTGTTTGTTTTGCTAATTTGTTCCATTTTTAGAACCTCCTGCTCTTGTTTCACGCATGCAAATCCTTTATATTTGGGAAGATATTAATTACAGTTTATTTTAATGTTCTTTTCTCTTTGTATATTGCCTTTATCTTCCAGTTCTCTCCCTCTCTCTCCCTCTCTCCCTCTCTCTCCCTCTCTCTCTCTCTCTCTCTCTCTCTCTCATTCTCTCTCTTTCTCTCTTCCACACTAGATGCTTTCTTGGATTTATGGGAAATCTTGATTGCATATTTATATTTAAGAGTTGAGGCTAAAAGTTTGACTGAGAGCTCCAGGTTCCTGTGTATAATCTGACCTCTATAAATCATTAAAGAGATTTTATTATTCCTATGGGCAGTATTTTGGAGCTTTCAGCTCCATGGAGTAATATAGTCTTGAGAAAACTCATTCTTTTCTTTCCTAGAAAGTGAAGACCTGCATTTGAGGAGCCAATGGAAGCAGGAACTCAAGTTTAGCAATCAGGAATTAAAAAGATGTACTTAATCCTCCTGTTTATGATACACATACCAAAGGATCTCAACTTGTCCCTAAACATACGTGTTCCCTGTTTAAACATGTCTGTAAGAGAAACCTCCAGATTCTCTGGGGAGAAGACAGCATCCAATGGCAATATGGAGAAGGGGCTGGGAACCAGATGGAGACCACTTGCTTCTTAATTTTCTGAATCCTCCTAATGTTTTTGTCCTGTCTTCTTTCATCCCATCTTCTAGAAGCACTAGTGTTGTTAATTCCTGAATCTACTGTGGCACAAATTGGGTTGTTTTTCAGCTGTTCCCATCTACACTTTAAGATTTGACTTTCTCGATTTGTTAAATCTTTTTCCAGAACTCTGTTTTCCAGCTTCAAAATTTTGCTACTAAAGGGTTTGACAGTGGACAAAATTAGACGGGTTTTAGGCTTCCAGTTAAAATGGTAGATTAGAAGCAACCTCTGTGTGGCACAGTGAAACAAAAGAGGAAGTTTAGGAACAGATAGACTTTATCCCAAAGGTAAAAACAAGAAAAGCACAGAAACCATAAAGAAGGTGAGAGGATGGCCTCAGTATACATAAAACAGAAGAGACAAGCAATGGGAAGGAGTGGGCAGGACTAATCTCAGCCTTGCAGTTCCCCAGTGCAGGAGGGAAAACACTACCAGCAAAAGCAAGCAGTAGGGAATGAGCCTTCAAGACAAGCCTGCTAATAAGACTTCCAAATAGATTCCAAAGAAAATTTCCATCTCAACAGATACAAAAATCACAACAAAGAAATGCAAGAACATGAAAAAGCATGGTATCAGGACTCCTCTGAAAGATCATAACTCTCCAATAAACAAAGCCAAAGACACCAAAACAGCTGAAATACTGGACAAAGAAATCAAAAATCTAAATATAAAATGATTAATGATTTCAAAGAAGATAAAACTAAGCAAATGAATTGAGAAGGCCAATCCAAGTTCTGGATGAGAAGTTCAGCAAGAAAAATGAAATTATGAAAAAAGTGGAAATGCTGGAAATGAAAAACACAATAAATGGTGCCAGGCATGGTGGTGCACACCTGTAGTCCCAGCGACTCTGGAGGCAGAGGCAGGAGGATTGCAAGTTCAAGATCAGAGACAGTCTGTGTAATTTAGTAAGACCCTGTCTCAAAAAAAAAAAAAAGATAAAAAGATAAAAAACATGGGCTGAGGGTGCAGCTCAGTGGTACAGCACTTGCAAAGCATGTAAGCATGAAGCCCTGGGTTCAACCCCTAGTACTGCAAA